>VWXS01000020.1:0-289524 GCA_028584115.1 Stagonosporopsis vannaccii
GCTAAGCTAAATTGCTTATATATAACTAAATTAGCTATATTATAAAGACTAAGTTCCTGCTATACTTTAAAGCAGCCTATAATATAGTATTTACTTCTAGCAATATTTAAAAAAGGTTTTAAGGCACTAGATTAGTTTCTTTTAACCTAGAATAGGTTATATTAGCCCTTAATATAAAGCTTTAGACTCTATTACTACTACTCTTTACTAGACCTAAGATCTTATCCATGCATGCTTTGTGCTATGAGCCCTCTGACAAGTTGGCACCTTAGTGTCTGCTAACAAGCCCATTACGATCGTTGCGACAGGCGTATAGCAATGCCTGGCGCATAAATGCTCTTTGCGCACATAGACACATGAAATACAAGCTGTAGAAATCTTTAGGCGATCTAATGTACGTTGACAAAGAGTTAAACTAAATTTAAAGTAATCTTAAGGCTTGCAGCTTTGTGAAGTGGCAAAAAGTTTGGTACAGCTTGATACGATTTTACGTAACCAGTGAGCAACACCAGCGTTACAGTAGAACTGGAGGATCACCGGACACGATGGGAAGTGTCGCCGTTGCTTAAAGATGATTTTCCAAGATGTGCACCGAAAATAGCATAACCTATCACAGCCTTAGCTGAGTAACCTAGGGATACTGACCTTCTACACCCTAAATATCTAGATTTTAAGATGATATACCCTTCGTAGTGAAGCAATATAAATGAGTACTCGTTGAAGTTAATATTGAAAGGCGATTTATTCACAACACACCACCGCAGAATAGGCACAGCTGTTCGCTAGGGTCACATATTCGGGGGATCTTTACCGCAGGAAGGCAATCTGCCAGTTCGTCGCTTGACTATATGCATGTCTCTATTAACGGAGTGCTTTGATAGAGTTGGTTTTCAACCACTAACCTTGACCCATAATGAGACCTGCTCGTCTACTGCAATCGTACGCCCGCAGTCTTCAATTTTTTCGCCTGCTGATCGTGAGCGCTACCGACACCACCCGCCCGTGTAACTTCTAGTGAGCTCTCGGCCATCTTCTTTTTCTCCTGAGCTACCTTGTCCAGGTGTTTCTTCGTCTTTGTGTTTCCACTACCCTTGCCATGGAACTGATGTGATAGCTGTTTGAATGCCTCCTTCTGGTTCATCTGACGCCCGTGTTCGTCCACGTAGTTCAGTTCAACGTTTGGCTTGTACTCCTTGTTGAATATCTCCGCCAGTCTGCGGCTCTCGCTAACGTCGGCGTTGGTATTCTGTTTGCGTGCCCACTCCTCCCGTTCACGGGGTGTCATGGTGTTCCAGCGGGCTGAGTTGCGCTCGCGCTCACGAGCCATCTTGCGCTGACGTTCGGCTTCGGCCTCGGCACGCTGTTTGTCGGCAAGGAACTTTTGGCGTTCGCGGTAGAGCGCATTCTTAGTGCTCGCGTCATTTTCAGCAGCTACAAGACCTCGTTGACGCAGGAGTGCAAGAGTGGCACCCATGCCGCCGTCGACGGTCTTTTCGGCTTCGAGACCAGTGTCGAAGTCATCCACTGATCTCGCCCGTGATCGACTGCGTCCGCGCGCATCTTCAGCTTCGGCAGCTTCGGCATAGGATTGGTTCATATCAATGTCGCCATCGTCATCGATCGGTTGTTCAGTCATGATGCCTTCAGACAAGTGGCTGGATTTTCTGCGCCGTCTCCGTGTCTTCTCCTCTTCATCGCTTGCATTCGCTGCCAGGTTCTGCACGAATTCAGTCGTCTCGTCGATAACGAGTCCGTCCGCGTCACCATCTTCGGTACTTTCTACTACATCTGAGGTCTGGGATGCGGACGCCTCTTCTCGCAATTGTCGAGCAATGTCCTCCGGGCGTGTCTTCTTCCGCTTCTTGAGCGCTTTCTGTCGTTGTGCGGTAAGATTGGCCTGCAGATCATCGTCGTCAATGAAGGATTCGTCGAAAACGCTCTTCTTCTTCGGCTTCGGCGCGCCCAATTGGTTGTCGTCGACATCCATTTGCTCAGCCGGCTCCTCTGCGGCCGGTAGCATCGTCTCCTCGTCATCATCAATGCGCTCTCGCTTCGCCTTCTTGGTTTTCTTCTTTTTCGGCTTCTTCATCTTGATCTCCGAGGGATCCAGGTAGTCGTTAGGCGGCGTCTCGTCCGTAAGAAGGTCCAGGCTGATAGCAACTCTCTTCGGTTGCGCAGCACGCGCAGCGGCTGCTTGTGCATCTTCAACAGTTCGTCCTTTGCCATCTAACGTGAACGTTGTGCCCTTCTTCCCTTCGATTTCTTCGTCGTATTGCGCAAGAATCGACTTCTGGCCGTTCTCGTCATTGGGATCGTACGCGCGCTTTCTCTTCTTAGAGTCCAGGCGCTCTTGGAGGCGCTCTCTCTCCTTCAAAGCCACAGCCTCCAGCTCATCATCATCCTCAGCATCCACTGCTGTGTCTTTGAGGACCAAGATCTGATCCTCGCCATCGTCGAACTGATCAACTTCGTGGCCAACCTTGACACCAGCAAGGTCGTTCTCTGTGTATTGCATCGCCTCGCGGGCCTGACGTTCCCGCTCCTCAAGCTCTTTCTGCATCTGCTCAGCCTTCATGATCTTCTTTTGGCGCTTCTTGCTGCCTTTCAGCCATGCCATGTCGTCATCGTCATTGTTGTCGTCCGCAAGACCTTTGCCCTCAAGCTTCGCTGTGCGCGCAGCCCTCTCGCGTTCCTTTTTTATTGCGGCTGCTCGCTCCTCACGCTTCTTCTTGGCTTCTTGTTCTGCATTGAGCTTCAGCCAATTATCGTGGGCGGCGGCCTGGCGTGTATCGATCGTGCTCGCTGGCTCGCCGTCTGAATCGTCGGCCGCGTTCGTAGGCTTGAAAGCTGGGCCCTCCGGAGCAGCGCTGGCAGAACCACCTGGGAGTGCAGGCAAGCCCATGGAGAGGCGGATCTTGTTTGCCTCATCAATGCTGAGGTCCGCCATGGTTGTGATTCCTGCTGGGACGGGCGACAATGAACAAGCACGCTCGCGAACCAAGTGTTTTGCAGATGCAGGAGTAGTTCGCCCAAGCACTAGCTAGCTGCTGCAGTGAGTGGTGATCGCAAGCATGTAGGTCGCTCGAGTTCAAGTTCGAAGCCAAGCACCGCTAGCGCTAGCGCGCCCGGTCCCTGCGCGCCGGCTACAAAATAAATTTCTACGGCGCGTCTGCGCTTCCTCTCACCAACAGCCTGTGCCATTTTTCCCGTCCACCTTTTGGGGTGTGTTCGGTCGAGAGCTGGCAGTTCGTTCGTGACCATGGAGCCGTCTTGAGCAGTGGACGTCAATATCTGAACGACAGGCTGCAGAGTAAGTCGGCGCGTTGCTGGAAACCTGAGCTTGCCGTGAGGTTTGAGCTCGGTGAAAGGCGCGCGCCAGGCAGACTGATTCCTGTTCCCTTTTGCTAGACCGTCGGTCTATGACGCTTGGGACAAACCCAGTTGGCTACATTACTTGTCCTTAACGAAGTTGGAGAGAGTGAGTGCTGCTGTGCTTCAAATCTACGGCAATGGTGTTTCCATCCCAGCACTACGTGGTAGTCCGAACAGCTATCTCTTCACGGCCATGATTTCATACATTGGCCTACAGCAGCTTGAGATGGCCGGTTACCTGATCAATCACACCTTTCGGTGCTGGCCCGATTCCAAGCACAGTTGCACTGCCGCTCGCAATCTGCGTGCGGCCTGCGTCATGAATGATGTGCGCGACCAGCCCCAAGCTCACGGCTTGCGCCTGCAGTATCTCCAGTTCCTCTTCGCCCTTGACCTGCAGCGCTACCTTGGCCTGACCCATTCGTTCCCAGCGCTGGAGGATAGTCGAGTTCGGCGCATGTCGTAGAAAGTGCTTGTAACATGCTAGCGTTGCGTGACCGCATTGCGCACCAATCTTGCCTGCGCGGCGGTCAGTAAGCTACATAGTCTTCAGTAGAAACAATACATACCCTTCGTCATGCCGAGATCAGTTCGCACCACCAGCACCATCTTGCATTCTTCGTTGTGACCAGGGAACTCAGCAGGAGCTGTGTCGTCATCCTCATCATCATCGCTCGACTTGTCTTCATCTTCAAAGTCTTGTGCCTTCTGGCTCTCCCTCCGTGATGGCTCAGAGATTGGACTGCCTCCAAACAGACCGAGTGATTTTGCTGTGCCGAGAAAGTAACCCGTAACGCCGGCCAAAATTGCGCATGCGAGCGCAATGTTCGCAGTGGAGGGTTGGGTGCCTTCTTGCATCCTGATAGTTTGTAGCGGCTCTCGAAAGATCCAACACCAAATACGCCGTGCTGAAATATATGCGACCAGTTGGTTGACTTTGTTTGAAAGGTGCGAGTATCGTCGTCTGCGTGGTGTCGTAGTAGTCCGTCTCCGCGAACGCAGCACAACTTAATGGTCCGCACGGACGTTCCCGCCATCTCGAAAGATTTCGAGCAGCGGACCTCCGTGTCGCTGCCATCCACCCCAACGCCACGGCCACATCACCGTCGCCGGCCGTCACAACGATCATGCATCCCCGCTCCCAATTGTTGTCGGGGCACCTGGCCACCGTCCTGCGGGCCCCGGCCCCTACACAGCGAACCTTCACCACCTCAGCATCCCTCTACAACAAGAATCCGCTGCAACGGCGAAAGGGCGGCGATCTCGGCTCTCACCTGCCCAAACACATTATCTCGAAAGATCCCCACATTCCCGACTACCCCTACGGCGACCATGCGCTCTTCAAGCAGGCGAACAAAGGTCTCTACGGTCAACAGTCGATCCAGTTCGGCAACAATGTCTCGCGCAAGACTGAGACCAAGACGAGGAGAAAGTGGACACCGAATGTGCTGTCCAAGAGCCTGTACTCCGTTGCGTTGAAGAAGAGGATAAAATTGCGCGTCACGTCGAACGTGATGAAGACTATTGATCGTGAAGGCGGTCTCGACGAGTACCTGCTCAAGGACAGCGTTCAGCGCGTGAAGGAGCTGGGCCCTACCGGCTGGGCACTGAGATGGACTTTAATGCAGAAACCAGAGGTCATTGACCGACTGCGCGCCGAAGCCGTTGCGTTGGGCATCGACCAGGCTACCATCGACAGACAATGGCCTACGCCCGAGATGCTCTCCCAGCAAAAGTACGCAGACCGTGTCTTGGCTCGTGAGCAAGCTCTCGCTCAAGCAGCAGATGTCAGTGATGTTGAGCAGGGTATGTGGGCTGGAGAAGAGGGTGCTGAGGATGAGGCGAGTAGTGCTGAAGCAACACTCAAGGACGCGCTTGACAGTGTAGAGGTCGAGGCTCGCAAAAGGGCATATGGCGAATACGTCTCGGCTACCAAGGCCGCGGAGCGTTACCTGTCGCGAGGTCTCGTTGACAGTGTAGAAGAAGGGCTGAAGCTCGCATTTGTCCGCCAGAAAGAGCGCATGGACGCTAAGTGGAAGCTCCAGGCAAATTTCTACGAGAAAACCAAAGATATGTTCAGCGCGAAGGAACTCAATGAGCTTCAAAGCCGCATCAAGAAACCCAACCTGCACATCATCCAGCTTCGACAGATTGCATACAAGCAACATTTGCGCGCCCAGGCAAAAGACGCAGGGGGCAAAGAAGCACATTTGAAGGCCAAAGAGGAAGCGAACGCAGAGAAGCTCGCTCATATCAAAGCCAACATTGACGCGCTTGGCGGTCCTGAGGCGTTGAAGGCCAGCCGAAAGGCCGAGTTCGCAAAAGCCGTCGCAGAAGCCGAGACTGCATCCACGAACCAGGCGCTCGACGAGCAGAGACGGCAGTACCTCGAGAGCGCGATCCACAAGGCGGATCTGGCGATCAAAGCAAAGGCTTCTGGCGGCGTCCAGGAGTACGTTGAGATGGCAGTGGAGGAGATGAAAAAAGCGAGCAGCCCCGGTCTGAACGAGCTTTTCCAGGCAGCACACAAGGACAAGAGTGCTGGTGGTGACGCATGGGCTGCTCTGGTCAACTCGAGTAACAAGCCGGGGGAGAGCAGGCCGAACGCGTGAGCCAGCCTGCAAGTGTAAACCTGTTTGTATAATCACTGTTCATACCTCTTGTAACTTTACTGCTGCGGATGGAATAACGCGCCATCAATGCATGAACACACAATCAAGCTCACCACGCAACACGTCGTGACGTGATCCTTTCCTGGTACTGCGAATAGTTCTGTGCTCAATCTGGGTTCACCAGAAGTTCATTTGTATATGCTGCCTTTGCCTGCAACAACAGAACTGTGACGACAGCTGGGTTTTTATTCAAAAACGGGACCTCCAGGGTATCTCTGCTGTTAATTCTGCCACGGCGCAGGGGATTATGAGTTCAACGAAGGTCGTTATTCAGGTACATGTCGCAATCACATCTATCTAAATTGCTTACCTCACCTCTCAAATGACAGTTCGAAACTCTGGCGGCTATCGCTTGCTCTCAACATGTGTGCGTTGCGCAATAGAGCTCTGTTTCCTCTCGCCCTTTAGTGAGGAAGTGTCAGCATAATCCATTCCGAAAACGATCACAGACGCCGTGGGTCGTGAGATTCTTGCATTGCGTATAAAAGCCATCTCAATGTTTCTCTTCACATGTCCATACCATGATGCTTTTCCTATCGCACCAACGCTGATTGCAAGAACGCGCCCACGCAAGCATACCGTAATGTACAAGGAAGTGATTATATAACTCAGACAGTGAGTAATGAGGATATGCGCACAGAATGCCGGTGACGCCAACAAGACGATGATGACGAGAGGTTGGATAGAACAACGACAACAGATATTCCGCCCAATGGTGAACTACGCCGGATGAGATGGTGTATGAAATGATGACAAGACTGTTAAAGTCGAAACGCCGCGCTGTACATGATCAAAAACGTGATACCGTGCAGTTAGGCAACGAAGAGCCAAGGGCTCGAGCTTGGCTTCATCGGTCGCATTGCCCCGTAGCGAGTCGAGACCTACAACTCCCAATGGACTCAGTAAGACCACGTGAGGCGCCACAGGCGGAGATGGTCGAGACAGCTCGAGACAGACCAGGCGATGCCAATTCCGTGCTGACGACAACGGAATACCTCCTAACAGCGATAGACCTGAGTGAACTTCGAAGATGGTGGGACAAGCTTAGTTGCCTGCTTTCATTCTCTTTCCACCTCCAACTCGCGGACTCTGTTTGATTTTGGGCCCGTCATCGTCCTGGTCGACCTTGACGGTGCTGCGCCTCCGCTTGCCAGTGATGTTAGGCGAAGTGTTGACGCTAGCCGTGTGGGAGTTTTGACTCTGTTGCTTGACCATCTGGTGGGATGCAGGCGAGGGCGTGTGCATCATGTGAGGCGATCCATTCATGGCTCCGTTCGGCAGCAGTTGATTAGCCATGGCTGGTGACATGAACATTGGCTGGCCGGGTTGCCCTGGACCTTGTGGCCCGCGCATTCCAGGCGGCATGTTTCCTTGTTGCTGGCCGGGGTTTTGCTGTCCTTGCATTTGTGGGGTTTGCTGAGCCATGGCGCCAGACGTTGTTTGCATCATGTTGTTCCAGGACTCAAGCGCCTCACTAGGCTTCATGGTGGAGCTCTCAAGATAATGGGTCATTAAGCTTGACATATTGTTCATCGTTTCGTAAATCTGGTCCGGTCAGTGTCGGTACACAGGTTGAACGCGTTGAGAGATGCTGACCTCGAGATAATGCTGCAATGCAGGAGGTATGCCTAGGTCGGTAACGCCAGTACTGAGAAGTTTGGACAAAGGCAGATATGGCTCAGGTGGCTCAAGTGCGTTACGCTGTTGGAGTTGCTTGTTCTTGGCTGCGTTCTTGTTCATGCGTGGGGATTGATTGGGGTTCATCGGATTGGGCGATGGCTGTTGGAAGAGTTGCTCGAGGGCATTGCGTGGGATATACTGTTGGTGCCCAGTCCCTTCAAATTGCAGCCATTCCATCTTATCGGAGCCTGACCAAAATGCTGTTAGTTTTCCGGTGTAGACGACCTAGCAAAAAGATTAGCACGAAGCCTGATGCGGATGTTTGCAAAGAAACATACCTGGCATTGATTCTCGTAAGTGTAGATGAACTTTGCACGATCGCAGGTGACTTTGTTCTCTGAGGGCCCCGTGTTCTCCTTGGCTCCATCCAACGTGATCTGTATGTTTTGAATATCCGTATTGAAGACTGTGTAAAAGTAGCGCGGCAATGCGGCGCAGACAATCTCGAACTGCTTTGTCCGTTCTGCCGACATGGAATAAAGCACGTGTATGAATGAACCGCTCTCGTTGAAGAATTTGTCCACGAAACTTTGCCACAGAGACACCTGATTCTGTTCTCCACGGGATGACTACATGCGTTAGGTTATGTTTTCGCATGGGAAACGTCTCACTTACGTTGAATTTGCCTAGCTGGTCCACGAAATTCATTAGTTTCAACGTCCCCTGCCCACTAGATTGTGCCTGATTCTGCTTCATCATTGCAAGCGACCGAGCTTGGGCTTGTGCTTGTGCTTGGGCCTGGGCCTGGCTTTGCGCATGGGCTTGGGCTTGTTGTTGCATTGCAGCGTTGCGTTGTTGCATCTGAGCTTGATTTTGGGGTTGCTGGCCGGGCTGCTGAGGCAGACTTGGGGGCTGAGCTGGGGCCGGCGTCTGTTGCTGAGGTTGAGGTCCCGACAGTTGCGGTTGCGGCTGCGGCTGCTGTTGCGGCTGCTGCTGTGGCTGTGGCTGCTGTTGAGGGGGTTGAGGCTGCGCAGCAGGCGAAGCTTGGCCTTGGTGGCTCATGGCGGAGGGTGGACGTAACGGGCCTTGCTGTGGCTGCGATGTTGTCGGTGGGCCCTGATTCCCTGATTGACTATGGTTGCTTGATTGAGATTGCGCGTGCTGCATGGCAATTGCTTGTTGCTGTTGCAAATGCTGTTGTTGCTGTTGTTGTTGCTGCTGCTGCTGGTGCTGCTGCTGAGCTTGCTGAGCCTGGTGCGCAGCTTGAGCTTGCGCCATGGCGGCAGCTTGTTGAGGATTGCCTCCTTGCTGACTCGCCATCTGCTGCTGCTGCTGCAACTGCTGTAGATGTGGAGGTAGCTGGACAAACGGCTGTCCCATCTGCTGCGCGCGTAGCTGGTGTATCTGCTGTGGGGTCATGCCTCCCATTGCGTTGGGGAAGCCCATGCCCATTCCACCTTGTTGCTGAGCCTGCATTTGTTGCGATTGCTGTTGTCGCATGTAGGCCTGCTGCTGAAGAGCAGCCTGACGTTGGATCATCGTTGAATTCACTGTCGAGTCCTGTCAGCCGGTGCAAGAGGGCACGAGGATATTACTTACTCATTCCAGGGTGCTGCTGTTGTTGCTGGAACATCTGCGCCTGCTGGGGCTGCAGGTGGGATAGCGCATGCGCATTAGGCCCCATACCAGGTTGCATGCCCATCATGGGCCCTGCCTGGCTCGCGGGTGGGCCCGATACACCAGGATGCATGCCTGGAGGCATATGCTGGCCTGGGTTTGGGCCTCCACCTGCCATGGGGTGCCCTGGCGGTAACCCTTGAGGATGCATGCCGCCGTTGTGCGGAGGATAGCTCGTCGTCATCATCTTGTTCGCTCAATGTGCGCAGAGGGGCGCGTTGGTCACCGGCTGGCGGGGCCTGGAAGGTGCGGCTGGGTCGCAAGGCACGGAGAGCGCAAGAGGGAACGGGGCAAGGCAGAGCGATGGGGTGCGTGGACCGTACTGCTACCGCTCACAGCATGCGCGTCCGGCGGCGGCAAAGCCCGAGAGGAAAGAGCAAGCGCAACGGTGAATCGACTCAGCGGTCCAGCTCGTTGGGGACGTTCCACGTCTAGCACGCGAGAGCGCGGGGACGGCGAGGTGTGGGCTGCCCGCGCGGACGTCGCGGTTGGCGTGACGAGCGCCGCGTCGGTCGGCGAGCGGTAAGTGCGGCAGCGGAGAGGCGACAGCTGAGGCTGAAGGGCGGCCGGGTCGCGCTGATGGGCGGCGCAGGCGGGGAGGCGCGCAGCGTGGTGGTGTCGAGGGGCGTCGAGTGCTGGTGCGGGTGCTGGCGCGAGACGGGGTCGTGCGGTGCGGTGTTGTCGCATCCGGCCCGCCAGCAAAGCGAAGATAGAGCGAGCCCGAGAACAGGAGGGCGGCCGCAATGAGCGCCGCGCGGGTCGACGGTTAGCGGACGAGTATGCGACAGGGCGTCTGCCGTGCGCAGAGGGTCCAGGGCCTGAGGGGATGCCAGGAACGCGGGCGCTCGATGGTGGTGGTGTCAAAGGTGATCTGCGGAGACGGGTCGACGAAGCGGCTAGGGGATGGCTGGCCTTGGGGCCCGGGACAGCGTGATTTGCGCTCGCTGCACGCTTCCGCAACCACAAGACGTCTGCGCGGCGGGCGTGGGCACTGGGGTGCGCTTCGCTTCTTGCTGGGACTGCGTCTGCGGCGATGCTCTTGCAGCAGCCACGGGCCACGGTCCTGAGGCCTTCTGCGTACCCACAGCCTGCCTGCTGGCGGCCGTGACGCTTCCTGGATTGGGCTTGGGCTTGGCGGCCACGCTAGGCGCAGCTCTCACTTTTCTCCAGCGCTTTCTGCACCTTCTTCGCCAACAAGTTTTCGAACACCAGCCCAACACCGAGTGTCTCGCCGGGCCACGTCGTGCTGAAGAGGCCGACGCTGCCCTTGAGTCTGGTGCTGGGCTGCCCGCGCCCACACCGCCGAGTAAGTCTTCTCCCGCCTTTTCCAGCTTTTCGCACTCTTGGCGAGATGATTCTCATGCAACTTCTTTTCCAATCCGATTCGACCTTGAAGAAAGCAGCGCTGTTCGGTTGCCCTTCGCCGGGCGACTGCTACTTGCCAGTACTGTTGTCTGACCTCCATATCCACTCTTGTTTGCTGCTAGATCTTGTGCTTCACAACGCTAACAGCCCAGCACAGATCCAGTAGAAGCTCGATTGCGACTCACACATCGGACGTGTCTGAGATGACTCGCTAGTATACGTAGAACCGCTGTCTGCCAACGCGTGCAAGACCCAGGCCAACGTCTGCGCATGTACGCACTACTAACCCCCAGGGTTTGCCAGCTCGTGCAGCTGCTGCCATGGTACGTTACACATTTCTTCCTACCTTCCAACCACCATCTACATGATGAAATCTTCCACTATTCGCAGTTTCCACGTTAGTCTCGACCTATGAACCTTAACTGAGACTCTGAACGCAATACGAATGTCTTCCTTGGATGTCTGATCCTCTGCGCCGCGTAACAGCTTTTCAGCATGCTTTTCAGAGGCAACCGCTGACGAGCATGACAGATGTGTGAAAATTTCGACGCCCATCCTACCGCACCGCTTAATACATATGCAGTAGCAGCAAACCTGCTACTGGCACACATAGCCCTGGAAGGAATACCGTAGATCACCTAGGCATAAATAATACCACCCTTTGCATCCAAATACCCTTCATCCGTGCCATGTATGATTGTGTCAGTGACTCCATCATGTTTCCATTGTTCACCAGCTGCTGCAGAGCTTCTAGCAGCGACCAAATCTGTGACTGGAGAAGCCCGGACGCCATCGTTCTTGATTATTGTCATGCATGCAAGCCAGCCAACCATATAAATCTTCATCAGGCAGTAGTTCTGTGCTGACGTGCGATTCCCGCGCAGTGTTGCGGCTCACAGCTACCTTGTGAACGGCAGCGGCGCGTCATGGCGCGCACTGACGTCCCATCCAAGGTGCAGCACTAGCCCGCCCACCTCCAACTTCGTCACCCAGACCAACGAGGACCACCGCCTATCGCGCCCGCCAAACTCTCTGCCCCGAGCGACTCGAACCTCCACGAATCGCTTATCAACACCGCCAGCATGGCCAGCCTCGATCCCCGCATGATGTCCGTCCAGCCACGGATACGGTACAACACCATCGGCGGCGTGAACGGTCCTCTCGTCATCCTCGACAATGTGCGCAACCATCGGAGGCTAAACGCAGTCTGATCTCCGCTTACACGCTTGTTCAACAGGTCAAGTTCCCCCGATTCAACGAGATCGTCTCTCTCACGCTGCCCGATGGCACCGAGCGCTCTGGACAGGTCCTCGAAGCTCGAGGTAAGCTGGCGCACTCCTGCACCGGCGCGCAGACGCTAATCTCAGCATACAGGTGATCGCGCTGTCGTCCAGGTATACTACGGTTCCAATCCTCAAAATCGAACACGTCTCTAACGGCGATGCAGGTTTTCGAAGGCACATCTGGCATTGACGTCAAGAAGGTACATGCAATTGCACCGCTCTCAGAGCACAAATCTGACAGTTACAGACCAAAGTCGAGTTCACAGGGCACAGTTTGAAGCTTGGTGTCTCCGAGGATATGTTGGGCCGTATCTTTGACGGATCTGGAAAGGCCATCGACAAAGGTCCCAAGGTGCTTGCTGAGGACTACCTTGACATCAATGGTAGCCCTATCAACCCATACTCGCGTGTAAGACATTGCCCTGCAGCAAACGCCAGCATGGAACTGACTCAGTCAGGTGTATCCCGAAGAAATGATCTCTACCGGTATCTCTGCCATCGACACCATGAACTCGATCGCCCGTGGCCAAAAGATCCCTATCTTCTCCTCGTCTGGTCTGCCTCACAACGAGATTGCCGCCCAGATTTGCCGACAGGCCAGTTTGGTCAGTGGGCCTACCAAGGTCGACAAGGGTGTACACGATGGACACGCAGACAACTTCTCTATCGTTTTCGGCGCCATGGGTGTCAATTTGGAGACGAGCCGTTTTTTCACAAGGGATTTCGAGGAGAACGGCAGTATGGAGCGTGTCACGCTGTTCTTGAACTTGGCGAACGATCCTACGTGAGTGCACATCACGCTTCCAGGCCGGCTTTACTGACGCGCAACAGCATCGAACGTATCATTACCCCTCGTCTTGCCTTGACCACCGCCGAGTACTATGCCTACCAGCTCGAGAAGCACGTCCTGGTCATTTTGACCGATTTGTCGTCCTATTGCGATGCCCTTCGTGAGGTGTCTGCCGCCCGCGAAGAAGTCCCCGGTCGTCGTGGTTACCCCGGTTACATGTACACAGATTTGTCCACAATCTACGAGCGAGCTGGTCGTGTCGAGGGTCGAAATGGCTCCATCACTCAGATTCCCATCTTGACTATGCCTAACGATGGTGAGCTCTGCTCTCCGCTGTGTTAACCGATGCACCAACTGACTGCGTCCAGATATCACACATCCCATCCCCGATTTGACAGGTTACATTACGGAAGGCCAGATCTTCATCGACCGCCAGCTGTACAACAAGGGTATCTATCCTCCGATTAATGTCCTGCCTTCGCTCTCTCGTCTCATGAAGTCCGCTATCGGCGAAGGTCGCACACGAAAGGATCACGGCGATGTTTCCAATCAGCTTTACGCCAAGTATGCCATTGGTCGTGATGCAGCCGCCATGAAGGCAGTTGTCGGTGAGGAGGCTTTGTCTTCGGAGGACAAGCTGTCCCTGGAGTTCCTTGAGAAGTTCGAACGCTCTTTCATCGCCCAGGGCGCATACGAGTCCCGAACCATCTTTGAGTCGCTTGATCTCGCGTGGTCCCTGCTCCGTATCTTCCCCAAGGAGCTTCTCAACCGTATTCCTGCCAAGGTCCTTGACCAGTACTACCAGAGGAGCCGCGGTCAGGGTGACAACAAGAAGACTGCCGCTGCAAAGGATGCGAGGGACAACGCTGCCCAAAACGAGAGTCAGAACGGGCAGCAGGAGGGTGAGAACCTTATTGACGTGTAAGGTTCAAAGAGTGTATAGTCGATTGCCAAGCCATAGTCAGCGAAATAGATGTTTTGAGTTTCTTTGAATACATATCAAGTTTCGATACGACCTGATACGACCCGCAACCCCCCAAAGTGGTACGAGACCAGATTTCTGACTTGGACATCAAGGTTAGACGGCGTAACCCCGATCAGCCGTAGACAAGCTTCACTTCGTCCTCATTGATCTCCGACCACAAATTTCGTAGTATTCTCGTTGTTGCTTCTCACTACGATCCCCATTACGGCTTTAAGCTGTACAAACTTGTGCTCATAAGATCCTTTGGGTATGACTAGTTGCGGTTGGTGCAGCCAACATTAGTGCAAGAGGCCAGGAAGAGCAAATACCATCTCTGGCGGATTAATGCTTTCGGCAGAAGAACCGCCCTTTGACCTGGAAGGTCATCGTCATTCAAAAGAGCTTCGTCCGTCTCCTATGCCTAGATCTGGCAGTCTAAGACAACTTC
Organism: Stagonosporopsis vannaccii; assembly: GCA_028584115.1. Classification (NCBI taxonomy): domain Eukaryota; kingdom Fungi; phylum Ascomycota; class Dothideomycetes; order Pleosporales; family Didymellaceae; genus Stagonosporopsis; species Stagonosporopsis vannaccii. The sequence continues at coordinate 14,192 of VWXS01000020.1, forward strand.
TTAATACCCAAACTTTTCTTTCGCGACGGAGCCTTCGAACGATCCACATCACAATTCCTTGCGTATCTCTCGATTCCCTTCACCGTACTATCACTTGTCTGCAAGACCATACTTTAGCCCAATGACATGTTCACCCTTGCGCATGGGACGACGCTTGCACCTCGAACCAACAGGTTCAGTATTGCGTGTGCTCACACCTGTGACTACATTCCAGAACGCCTGTCGCTAACATGCAACGACAAAACCTCCGACTCCTTATGTTCAACCCGCCTTTGGACTCGCATCGTCGAACTCCTCAACGCCATTTCGGGGACTGCCCATTGGTTCCACTCTGCGCGCTCCACGGTCTGGCACGCCAGCCGTGGAGGAACTCTGCGTATAGAAATTCCCCAATATTGCCCACATCTTATCTCGCAGTCCTTGAAATGGTTGTTTCCCAGGTGTAGGGTTCATCGGGTCTGCTGCAAAGTCGTAGAAAAAGACGCCGTGCACAACGATGAAGCTGATCATGCTCCACTGCACAATCTTGGTCCACTTGTTCCACATTGGCTTGATCGACTTTAGCCGCGTGCGACGTTTGAACTTGCGCTCAAAATAGAACTGTTGCTTCTCGGTGAGCTCGCGGAGGTTCGGCGGCCATTGCTTCTTTGCGGGAAATCGATTGCGGGAGAAGTCGAAGGGCGGAAGCTTGCTTTGCTTCCGGCCCAGCAGGCGGTTGATGAAGCCCATCGCCGACATGGCGTCGGTTGTGTATGCAACAATTGACGACAGTGAGGTTCTGAACGCAGTGCTGGGGTCCTCGATTGGCGATGTTCGAACAAACCTCCGCAGCGGCGCGCAGGGCTCGCGCTAGCCAGGCTTGGCAATCGCACTTTTGCTGGAGAGGCGGCCAAAGCGCTAACCCAGTCATTCAGTGTCCCGCCTTGATACATCCAACAAGCTGCTTATTTCTCACGCTCTCTTTTGCCACTTCAAACACTCGAAAGTATGGCGGAGGCAGCAGTTCCAAAGGACGTCCCAAAGGACGCTGTTACTGCGACAATTGATTTGCTCAAGCCGCAAGAATCCCAGGATAAGACGCTCAAAATCGAGAACACAGAGAAGAGGGACACCTTGATTGAGGCCGAGAAGAAGTATCAAAAATTGTGGGAAGAGCAAGGAGTTTTCCAACCGGATGCACCATCTCTCGAAGAAGTTCCATTCGAAACCAACCCGGAAGACCTTCGCGCAAAGCACCCAAAATGGTTCGGTAACTTTGCTTACCCGTACATGAACGGAACCCTCCACGCCGGCCATGGCTTCACTGCGTCGAAGGTCGAGTTCACCGCTGGCTTTCAGAGAATGACTGGCAAGCGGACTCTGTTCCCTCTTGGTTACCACGTGACTGGTATGCCCATCAAAGTGAGCTCCACTGCCCACCTGTTTTCTGAGAGAGAGATGCTGACTCTATAGGCATGCGCGGACAAACTTGTGAGGGAGGTCGAACAGTTCGGCAAGTACTTTGAGCGCTGCCCTGTCGAGGATGTTATGGACGCGCCACAAGAGCCACCTGCGCCTACGCAGGCAGAGGCCAAGACGGATCTTACAAAGTTTAAGGCTACCAAGGGTAAAGCAGCTGCCAAGACTGTCAAGACCAAGTACCAGTTCCAGATCATGCTTGCACAGGGCATTCCGGTTGAGGAGATCCACAAGTTCGCCGATCCGTACCACTGGATCCAGTTCTTCCCTCCTCTCGCCAAGCGCGATCTTACAAACTTCGGTGCCAGGATAGACTGGCGACGACAGTTCGTTACCACAGACGCCAACCCATACTACGATTCATTTGTAGCATGGCAAATGCGCAAGCTCAAGGAGCTCGGAAAGATCATTTTTGCTAAGAGATACACCATCTACAGCCCCAAGGATGGACAGGCGTGTATGGACCACGACAGGCAATCCGGTGAGGGTGTTGGCGTACAGGAGTACACAGCTTTGAAGATGAAGGCGGTGACATGGTCGGACTCGGCGAAGGCTATCATCGACGGAAAGCTTCCCGAGGGTGCCAATGCATACTTCGTTCCTGCAACTCTGAGACCAGAGACCATGTACGGCCAGACCTCATGTTTTGTCGGCCCCGCCATCGAGTACGGATTGTTCCACGTCAAGGACAATGAGTACTTCGTGTGCAGCCAGCGCGCGGCTCGCAATATGAGCTACCAGCCTGGCACACCTGGCACTTTCCCTGAAGAGGGCAAGATCAACCAGATCGCAAGCTTCAAGGGTAAAGATCTTGTTGGCACAATTGTCAATGCCCCTCTCTCGGTTCACAAGGAGGTCTATATTCTGCCTATGGAGACCGTCAAGGACACCAAGGGTACCGCCGTCGTCACCTGCGTTCCTTCCGACTCACCCGACGATTACATCACATCCTTCGATCTTGCGAAGAAAGCTGAGTACTACGGCATTCAGAAAGAGTGGGTCAAATTCGATGACATCCTCCCCATCATTGACACTCCCACCTACGGCAACCTTTGTGCCAAGAAGCTCGTCGAGGATTTGAAGATCCAGTCGCCCAAGGACGCCGCCAAGCTTGCAGAAGCGAAGGACAAAGCCTACAAGGAGGGCTTCTACAAGGGCACTATGGTTTATGGTGAGCAGAAGGGCAAGTCTGTCGAAGAAGCTAAGCCCCTCGTCCGTAAGCAGCTCATTGATGCTGGCGACGCTTTCCCATACGCTGAGCCTGATGGCAAGGTCATCAGCCGCAGCGGTGACGACTGTGTTGCTGCTCTGCTCGATCAGTGGTACATGAACTATGGTACTGCTGAGAACGGCGGTGATGGCGAGTGGGCCGAGAAGGTTCGCGCTCACATTGAGAACGAGCTCAACCTCTACTACCCTGAGGCTAAGAACCAGTTCCTGCGCGTCGTTGACTGGCTCGGTAACTGGGCCTGCGCACGTTCGTATGGCCTCGGCTCAAAAGTTCCTTGGGATGAGGCTGTCATGGTCGAGTCTCTTTCGGATTCCACCATCTACCAGGCATACTACTCCTTTGCCCATCTCCTACACAAGGATATGTTTGGAAAGGAGCCTGGCCCGCTGAACATCAAGCCCGAGCAGTTCACTGACGATGTCTGGGACTATGCTTTCGGTCGTCGCGAGCGTACCAACCTTCCCACATCAGACATCCCCAAGGAGGCCCTGCAGACACTGAGGAGACACTTCGACTACTGGTATCCGCTTGACATGCGTACAAGTGGTAAGGATCTCATCCAAAACCATCTGACTTTTAACCTCTATGTCCACACCGCCATCTTCCCCCAAGAGAACTGGCCACGCAGCTTCCGTGTCAACGGTCACCTGCTTCTAAACGGTGACAAGATGAGCAAGTCGACGGGTAACTTCCTCACCATTGCTGGTGCTGTTGAGAAGTTCGGTGCGGACGCCACACGTCTGGCCCTCGCGGATGCTGGAGACGACATGAACGATGCCAACTTCGAGGAGACTGTCGCCAACGCCAATATCCTGAAGCTGTACGAGCTCCGCAAGTGGTGCGAGGAGCTTGTTCGCGAAAAGATCACCATTACAGACGGTTCCAAGTACGCTGAGACAAAGGAGAAAGAACGCGTAAGAAATCCCGACGTTATTCAGCGCCAGAGTGGAAGTGAACACGTTCTGCTCGACGATCTTTTTGACAACGAGATGAACGCACTCGTCGCCGAGACATATGGTCACTACTCGGGCACAATGTACAAGGCAGCCCTCAAGTCTGGTTACCACGACTTCACGTCCGCTCGAGACTTCTACCGTGAAGCCACTAAAGCCGCCGGTATCGGTATGCACGAGGACCTTGTCAAGAAGTTCATCGAGCTACAGGCTTTGATGATTGTCCCTATTGCCTCTCACTGGGCTGAGCACATCTGGCTTGAGGTGCTCAAGAAGGACGAGACCATTCAGAAAGCGCAGTGGCCCAAGGTTCCTGAGGCAAATGCGCGCCTCTCTGCTGCTCGTGACTTCGTTCGCACAACACAGTCCAACATCACCTCTGCCGAGGGTGCGGCCGTCAAGCGTCTCAGCAAGGGCAAGGCTGCAAACTTTGATCCCAAGAAGGAGAAGAAGATCACCATCTTCTCAGCGCAGGAGTTCCCTGCTTGGCAGAAGAAGTAATGACCACCCACCTCCACTTCCGCTCGCAGTGTACTGACGTTGTTTCCAGGTACATTCAGATGATTCGCGACAACTACCCCAACCTTGACATCAAGGCTCTCAGCAAGCAGATCGATAAATCTGAGTCCAAGAAGGCCATGCCTTTCATCAACGCTCTGAAGCGGCGTCTGGACGCTGGCGAGCCTGCTGATGTCGTCCTTAACCGTGAGCTCGCCTTCAACGAGCTCGACACTCTGCGCTCTATGGTCCCTGGTCTCAAGCAGACGATCCAGAAGTGTGTGGATGTCGAGATCATCTCTGTTGCTGATGGTGGCAAGGAGGGTATTGTGATTAAGGAGGATGGAAGCAAGGGCGAGGAGAGGAAGGAGCTTCCTCCACAAGCGGGCAGCGCAGAGCCTGGCAGCCCAAGCTTTGCATTTGACAACGTGGAAAGTCTGCCAGTCAGGTAAGCGGCCTTGAGATTGTTTAACGAAGTCCCGGAATATAGAGATACGACTATCCATGACGCATACGACTCACGCTAGGCCTTGTGTGGCATGGGATAGCTAGCTAGATGAAATAGAATCTGAATAGACAGATGGCATGGAGCATAATAATATGGCCTCCTACAATGTCGTAGTGTACCGAACATCTGTCACCAAATTTTGACACGTGTACATGTCGGGCTCACAAGTTCAGCCTCTAGAGTTTTCGATTATCTGCAGCCGCGACTCAGGAGGCAGGAGCAGGAGTCATACTCAGAAATAAGTTACTTACTTTGTTTTGATCTGCATGCTCTTATAGACAGTCATGGAGGAGAGAACCTTTTCCAGTGCGAAACTCAGAAGCTTTGACCCACAAGCTGCGCCAAGAACTGATTACACTCACATGTTACTATTGGCGCAGCTGCTTAAATTCTTTCGGTGAAAAAGAATAAGGCACGTGGTCAAGGAGGCATCTATACTGCTCAGAGCCTTAACGATGAAGTGGGACAAAAATTCATTTACGGGCCTCTTGGCACACCGTATCGCTATGTAACATTACAAACAAGAGAAACACGTATGCAAGCTCATCAGTATCTACCACTTGATCTTCTTGTCCTTGCCAATATACTCGTCAATGATGCCAAGGTAGTATTCCTTGAGCTCGCTGACCTTGGGGATATCATCGGATTTGCTGTACAGATCATAAGGGTTGAACGCCCTGACAGCCTCCAGCATTTTGTGGTCCTTCTCGTTCATCATCCACCTGTACGCGTTCTCCTTGTGCCAGGGGTAGAAAGAGTGGTACCTGATCATGGCCAATCCCTCATCGGGGATGGTCGACTGATCTTTCATGATGTGGTACAGGTACTCGTCATGGCCCCATGACAGCATGACGTTGTCAAGACCACAGCCGGGCAGATAGATGCCGTGCTCTGTGCTGTAGACGGGATCGTTGAAATCAGGGTTGCCCTTGAAGGTGTCGGGGTAGATGATTCGCTTGTCGAAAGCACAACCTACAGGAAACGTATCACCAACAACGTCCCACTGGCCCTGAGCGTCGTAGAAGAACAAGAGCTTGCCGAGGTCGTGGATCAGTCCAACCAACTGGAACCAACGAGGCTTGCCGTCTCGGCGGATGGCCTCAGCTGACTGCAGCAGGTGGTCGATCTGTGAGAGGGATGTGTCGGGGTCCGACTCGTCGATGAGGGTGTTGAGCTTCTCCATGGCTTCCCAGATGGTCATCTCAGCACGGGTCTTGCCGTGGAAGTGGTTTCGGGCCTTTAGGTTGTATGCGACGGTCTGCTTCTCGTGCTGCTCGCGGTAGAAGTTCTTGACGCGGTCGCATGCCTCCTCGTACTGGCGGAACTGTGTCTTGTCCTTCTCTGAGTCGAATTGGGACTGTGCGTAGATGTCCTTCTCCTCCTGCGTAGCAGTGCCCTGCTTGACCTTCATGGCGGCCTTGAGGACGTTCACGTCATCGATAGCGTCTGATGTAGCCTCAAGGGCAAGGCCATCACGGTGGTCGTTGAAGTTCTCAGCCACGTTGGGCTCCTCGAATATGGCGCCTGGTGCCATTGTGATATGTTTATGTCTGTATGTATGTTTGTGGGTTGTTAGGCGTGTACTCTCGCCGTAATCTTCAAGTGATAATGGTGAAGTAGGAGATTGCAATAGAAGCGGCAAGACACAAGGTAGTTGTTATTGATGCTGAGATGGAGACGCGCGCAGTGAAGATACTTATCCTCTGTTACCCCAGCCCACGTCGGCGGGTGCTTTCTAAGTTCAGTAGCCTCATCATGTCCCGAAACAGCCTCTCTATGGACAGAGACTTCTCGCTCTCCATCTCAGATCCACTGAAACGAGTAGTCTCCGCGATGGAGGACTGAATGCAGATTGCGGGGAAATTCTGCCCGCCGCCTATACCATAGACAAGAGATCTGGGGTTCTGGAGACCAGAGCTGACCGATCTCCCGCAGAAACGTCGAATAGATGGTTGGCTGCCTCTTGCTAGCGTTCACATTGTCGGGCGGTTTGTGGACCCTGAAGGCGTGTCTTGCGTGGACTAGCCAGCTCGCGCTCGAACAAAGTAATTCTCGCCGCTCTTTCAGCGCCGAGACGCTAGCGTCGGCTGTTGGAGGCGTTGATCATGCGGGAGCGCTGCGTGATGACGGACAACGAGTAAAGACTCAGTCACGTGACCCTCATTTCTACTTCGGTCGAGACTTCCCCGACACACATCAAAGGGGCAAGGGCGTCCACTTGGCATAACTCAGCCTCCGCAGGCTTTTCCGCAACTTAAGCCGCAGCGGCGCGCATCAACCTTTATCCAGGGGTCAACAGGCTCGGTGTCTGCTCAAATTGCCCCGCCAATGCCCCGCCGTCGGAATTCGGAAGAATTAATCTCATCAATCACAAGGTGACGTCGGTTGAGCTACCCCAGCAGAAGCCGAGGACCCCCATACTACAACCCACCATGTTAGATACATATACTCGGTGCCGCCATGAATCCCGCCCTTTCGAAGTTCATTCTCAAAGCCACCCCTGATTCCATCCTTCACCCACAGCCCGACATGAACACCGCAATCCCCCTCAACACAGGTGCCACAATCCCCGCCCTTGGTTTGGGAACGTGGCAGTCTGCGCCTGGTGAAGTCAAGAAGGCTGTCATCCACGCCATTGAGGGCGGCTACAGGCATATTGACTGTGCTTTCTGCTACCAGAACGAGGACGAGGTCGGTGAGGCTCTACAGGATGTCATCTCGCGTGGCATCGTCAAGCGCGAGGACCTCTTTATTACCAGCAAGCTTTGGTGCACATTCCACACCCGCGCTGAAGAGGGTCTCCAGAAGAGCTTGGACCTGCTGAAAACACCCTACGTTGATCTCTACCTTATGCACTGGCCCGTTCCCATGAACCCTAATGGTGAGTACCATGTTAGCCTCCTCAAGTGTGCTTATATTGACTTGATCAGGAAACCACCCCCTTTTCCCCAAACTCGAAGACGGCAGCCGTGACATCGACCGCTCCATTACGCACGTCGACACATGGAAGAACCTGGAGAAGCTGATCCAGACCCACCCCGAGAAGGTCAAGGCCATCGGTGTGGCCAATTACTCTGTCAAGTACCTCGAGAAGCTGCTCGCACAGGCCACCATTGTGCCTGCTGCCAACCAGATTGAGAACCACCCTCTTCTACCCCAGCAGGAGATTGTCGACTTCTGCAAGGAGAAGGGCATTCACATCACCGCCTACAGCCCGCTCGGCAGCACGGGCTCTCCCCTTTTCAAGGACGAGGGAGTCATCGCCGTCGCGAAGAAGCACAACGTCGCTCCTGCCACCGTTCTTCTCTCCTACCACCTCGCCCGCAACTCTTCCGTCCTCGCCAAGTCCGTGACACCGTCGCGCATTGACGAGAACCGCAAGCTTATCTCGCTGGACAAGGAAGACATCGAGAACCTTGAGGCCGTCCAGAAGAAGAACGGTCCTACAAGATACGTCTACCCGCCTTTCGGCGTCGATGTCGGCTTTGCTGACAAACCTGGCGGCATTGACCTTTCTGGTTGACTTTCTGAGAGCAAGTTGTGAGAGTATACCCGCGATAGACAAAAGGCCATGAATGAAATGAATATAGTTTACACCATCTGACTACAATTTGCTGCGTCTTGTGTCGTGAACAATCATGCCTAAGTACTCACATGCCTGTAACGCTGATAGCATATTTTTTCTGTGGTAAAGTCAGCGCTCCTGCCCCATCCTGTAGTCTCTTAGAAATGTAAACAAAATAAAAAGACAGCAAACACATATAACAGCGGGTATTTGCTAGTAAGTCATGTATCTCCTTTAAACACGCCCTACAATTGTGCAGGAGAATGCCACCTAAAATAATAGCCTCTCTGCAGACAGTCTTGGCACCTACTTAGTAAAGTTCGCTTAGTCAGCTTTCTTGACACCTCCCAGTACAGTGCCCAAAAAGCGACCACATTCAAGTCTAGACTATTTAGAACCAAATAACTCACACTGGACTTAGATTATGCTGGCGCAATTCTACGAAAGAGTTTCTCGTGTAGTCGCGCTCCCTAAGTCGCAACCTCACCATCCTGCTCGAGCCCAGTTTCCAAGCCAATACAACGAGTCAATCTTAGGTTCATCCATGCACTATGTCAAGGATCCAAATCAAATCTATTCATTGAACGGAGCTTGATCTGTCCGACCGCCAGCGCCTTAACTAGGCTAAGTTCGAGCGGTAGTGGGATGCACCTGATTGCAAAAATGATCTCGTCAACGCTGATACGGAAAAGTACTAGTAATAGTTAATAAGAATTCAGAATAAGTATGCACATTATCTAGTATAATATAGCTCATAACTCAGGCATATAGCAAGCTAATTAAATACATAAACTAATTGCTTTTACTAAGACCCTACATAGGCAGGCTAGATTCGAATTGTCAACACTTCTTTGGATTGTGTACTTCTACTAGTATGTCTAGACAGATAAATAAGAGTATCCCTTATTTTGTAGCATCTAATTATCAGGACTCGACTGACCCAATTACAACCCACACCTGATAGTAATAATTGTCATTCCCACTAAGCGCATCCGTGAGTGCTCTCACCTCGACCCGGTCTCCATCGACTGCTATCGTATCATTGGCACTAAGAGAGTCTGGGCTTGTCCAATTATCATCGTTGCCGTACCACTCCTCGGGGCTTGTAGGTATACCGGCCCGGATTGCCAGATTGTTGTTTCCAATCCTGGGAGCGTCGTACCCAAACATGAAGCCTTTTCGTGATTTAGTGAGAGTGATTGACCAAATGGAGAGATATTTCTTACCGGTGTTGGAGTCCTGTGGGGAAGTCACTTGCAGCGCGAAACCGAGACCTGCGAACACAGGGAATGCTGATGTGTGTAAGAATGCCATTCGTTGTAACAAAATGAGGTTTTGTGTATGTACTCACAATTTTGGAACGTGTAGGTTTTACTCGTAGCCTCCTTGAAGTCGGCTTCCTTTGGCATGAAAGGGACTTTGCGGCCTGCGCTTTTGTTAGTGTACTTGCCTGCCGAATGGTAGAGCAGTGAGCGGTACCTGACGGAGGATCCAAGGTCACGGGTTTGAAGTCCTTGTTGCCAGTAATGATAGCGTTGTCTTCATACCACTTGTCGATCGTCCAAGCTCGATGGTCCAGGTTGATAACGTTGACTTTGACAGTGTAGTCCCGGAGGAAAAACGGGGCAATGACTTTGTCGAAGAGTAATGTGCCTACTATAGCGGTCACCGTTCCGACGATTCCACCGACTACCTCGATGTTCTTTGCCACAGTGCTTGTGATGCTCCATGCTTCAGCCGATTCGGCAATAACAGCAGTTTCAGCGCTCCCAACTTTCTTTCCAGCCTCCTCCAGAAAGTCCAAGACTTGTTGATTATTGGCACTCCACTCGCCATTCTCAATTTTCTTCAACATTCCATTGAGGTCTTTCTTAGCCTCAATGAGGCCCGCCGTGGCTGGCAAGTTTCGTAGTAGAAAGCTGTGAACGGATCCTTGCACGAGCTTAAATACTGCGGTGGCAAGAATAGCATCGGTGGTCAATCTTGGGACCTCGGACCAGAAAGATGAGGCTTCACCTCCATCCGCGCTGAAATGACCAATCTCAATTGTCGCTTTCGGCACCACTCCCCGTTTGGAATTTGATTTCAAGGCCGCTTCCACATCCTGCTCCTCGGGTTCAGGTCCTTCTTTTTCAACGATAGTTGCCCACACATAGGTGCTCTCATCGCCATAGAAGTGCACGACTTTTCCATCATCAAGAGTTACTTGATTGAATGGATCCAACTGTGAATCGTACATTGTGCGCGTGAGGCGTTCGTAGTCATTTTGCGTGTTCAAGCTGGAGTTTGCTAAGGCGGCTCCATCCCGAGACATGAATGCCTGCTGTACTTTTTCACTTAGAAAAACAACCCTGCCGCCGCCAGAACTGGCATCGGAATCAATTGCGGCCTCGTCTGATACATGTCAGTACTGCTTTCTATTTCCCGGACCTATAACGTGCCTTTCCTTTCAAGGATAGGTGTGGCGACAGTGAGTGCAACCAATCCAGCGAACACTGCAACGTGATGCATTCTGAAAGTAACGAGTGGATGTCTCAAGGTTGTAGATTGTGTATTTTGATACTGACAGAAAACGTGCGGATAGAAGTGATACTTATACATCTAGTCCATATATTATCCGGATCCCAGCACACTGTTTCTGAGTATACTATTGTTATGGCATGCCACAGCTCCAGCCAGCCGACAGTCACAGAAGTGGTGACAAAGAAAACACTTCGCCTTCTAGACAAACTCTACGACTGCTGATCCACTGCACATTGATCGGTCATTCCTACAGTCAAGCTCTAGATTAGTTCCAACCATGGTGTCGACATGGCCATAATCTCGGCGCACGATCCAGCCCACACGTTCAATCTGCGAACAGTTACCCTCCTGCCATAACCACATAAAGGTCGCTGCACTTAGTAAAGTTCCTAAAGCCAGCCTACTTTGCAACAGAAGACCAGGATTCGAGGCTGTCTTCAGTGTAACCTCAACCAGCGGCTCCAGCCTTTCTTGAAAGCAGGGACATACACCAACGCACTACCTCCAGATACAGAGACGGGCTCGGTAATTCTAGCCCTGCAGGCCACATCCGCAGATGCCGTGTCGCTTGCGTATTAGTGTTGGCCAAGTGCGGCGCTAGAACTTTGGAACGTTCCTCCGGAACAAAGACTTGCCTTCGCTACCGGGTCGCTGCCATGGTCGCTTTGGTATTAGTTGTGGGAAATTGCGGGCGCTAGAACCGTGGAACAATCCCCACCTGGCAGGTACCAATTGGCAATTGCTGAAGCAATGCTCCGGAATATCACTATGTCTGGTATGATGATCGTAGCATTGATCAAAGTCCAGATCTCTTCTTTACCCACCATAATACCAATGTTCAAGAAAACCTCCTCTCCTAGATGCTGCATCATCAAGCAGCGGTTGAGGCCAAAATCCTACTGATACTCTATATCTCCGTGAAATAAGTGTCGTGGAAGGGGCAATAAGCAGTTCGGTGCACTGCTCACTAAGATTCAACAACTGTTACCAAACTGTTTCGTGCGTACTATGCGCACCACACTAAATCAGGTCTGCCTCTTCTACACTACTCTGCAAAGACAGCTACTACTGCTCTCCTTTCAACACTGGAGTAGGTCTTCATTCGGATGGTCGTTAGCTCTGATGTGCAGATGCTGATGTCTAAACCCAACTCGCAGCAGCGGATCATAGCCGATAACAGAAGGTACGTGCGTGATCCCCGCGGCGCGGGTCGGGTCTGTTTGGTACAGTGCATACAGACCGCCGATGTACAATTCGCCCGCCCGGGGGACTTGGTCGACCCGGCCCATGTCGGCGTGTGCTGTGCTGCCCTGGAGAAGGTAGGACATGTACTCTTGTGGTCTTGATAGCTAGATGGAGGAGGTTGAACTCAGCGTGGGGTGTGGACGTGTGTGGGAGGGAGTGGTGGGTGAAGGAGGATGTGCCGAGGTCCAATGCGAGTCGACATACAGCTGCTGTGCAGAATACCGCACCAGATTCTTACCACTGCGAATCAAACACTCAGGTTACCAACGATGAGTGCTCAAGATTGACCCAAGTTACTAGCCCAGAGGCGGGACACAACAATCTGCAGCCTTGCACTAATGCGCTCTCTCCGTACACGTTGATTGGTTGCTCAGGTATCTAGCATAATCGTAGCAGTGCTCAGCATCCTAATATCGTGCTGTGTTAAAAAGAAAACAGTAACAAAAAGCAATAGTCCCTTCAGAGTATTCGAAGGTGAGAGAAACAAAAAAACATACAACAGCGGGTATTCGCTAGTGGTCACCCACCTAACTACTAATCCGCCGGTACGTTGCTTAAATAGGGCTGAGCGAACGGGAAGCCTTGTTTTCAACGTCCTATGGTCGTATGTGGAAGTGAAGTGAGTTTACATAATATATGAATATATTTGCTACGGCTGTCCATCAACCATTCTGGTTTTACCTGCCCATCCAGCCGCCATCAACAGTCAACACCTCTCCAGACACATATGCGCTGGCTGCACTTCCCAAGAACACCACCGCCCCCTTGAAGTCCTCGGGGCTCCCCCACCTGCCCGCGGGTATCCTGCTTAGAATACTCTCCGCGCGCTTCTCATCCTTGATCAGCGCTTCGTTCATATCTGTGGCAATGTAACCCGGCGCAATTGCATTCACGCTGACACCCTTGCTTGCCCACTCATTGCTCAAAGCTTTGGTGAGCTGGCCAACACCGCCTTTTGATGCGGCGTACGCAGGGACTGTGATGCCGCCCTGGAAAGTGAGCAGCGAGGCTACGTTAATGATCGAGCCGCGTCGCTTGAGGGGCAGGTCCGCAGGCTGCTCGAGCATGTGGGCGCCGACATCGCGGCACAGTGTAAAAACGCTGGTTAAATTGACTTGTAGCACGGCGTTCCAGTCGCTATCTGGGAACTGGTGCGCAGGGTGTCGCTTTTGTATGCCGCCACAGTTGAGTAGGACGTGGATTCGGTGTCCATCTGCGAGGATCTTGGGAGTGAGTTGAGTAACAGATTCGTTGGAGGACAGATCGGCGGTGTATATTGTTGCTTTGCGGCCCAGCTTCTCGATTGCTTCTTTTGTTTGCTGGTTGGAGTCGTCGCGCTGGCAATTCATTAGGGATTGATTGGTGGGGTTAGAAATGACCGACGTACCTGTACAAGGAGGATGTCTGCGCCTGCTTCTGCAAGGGCGAGGGCCATAGACTGACCAATTCCTCGCGTACCTCCTGTCACGAGTGCCGTCTGCCCCTCGAGGGAGTAAAGCTGCTGTACAGTGGACATGCTGCTGCTGATAGTCTGGTGATGATCGGAATGACGCTAATGCCTTCGAAACGGATTTACAAGAAGTTTGGCTTCAACAAAATCCCAATATCAGTAGAAACTGAAAGGCCAAATGTACGTGTACGTGTTGACTGAGCGATTATCTGGGAGGAAAAGTCCGCGGCACCTCGTTTCCCAGCGCATCATGCTGCAAGCTTGGTCAATGTTCGGAAGGCCATCGGAACGTCGACCCCACATTTTCAAACGCCGACGCGCGACAAAGATGCGGGACAGCAAATGCCGAAGTGGGAAGCTGCCTCCACGATCGTGTGCTTCTGGGTAAAGCTCGCCGCATGCGCGTAATAGTTTTCCGTGGGATGGCAAGATGACTCTGGGCATGGGCGCTTCCTCTTCCTTATACCTGCACGACAATTGCTATTCTTGAGTTTGCAAGCACTGCAGCTCGTAATATTCTTCGTCTATCAACTCTATTCAGCGCATCTCAACCACCATGTGCGGAACTCACACTCAGACGTCGGCGGCTGGTAAGCCAGATGTCTCGAGTCAGCACCAGATTCGTGCTTCTGTATTGCACGGTGCGAAAGACCTCAGAATTGTAAGGCGAAGACTTGGACGCTCGACAGATGAGCAATGGCTAATCCGCATACAGGAGTCGCGCTCAATCTTCCCACCTGGCCCAACAGAGCTGCAAGTCAGCATCCGCTCGACAGGACTCTGTGGCTCAGATCTCCACTACTACAGGCATAACCGCAATGGCGATATTATTGTGCAGGAACCGCTCTCTCTTGGCCACGAATCTGCGGGCGTAGTCGTCGGTGTAGGGTCAGACGTCAAGAACTTCAGTGTTGGCGACAAGGTGGCATTGGAGGTTGGTCAACCTTGCGAGATCTGCGAGAGGTGCAAGGAGGGAAGGTACAATATCTGCAAGAGCATGAGATTCAGAAGCAGCGCGAAGAGCTTCCCCCACGCGCAGGGAACTCTGCAGGACAGGATCAACCACCCTGCAGCTTGGTGCCACAAGTAAGTCTGCAAAGCGCGCCAGTATGGAGGCGTGTTGACGAATTTAGATTGCCTGAGGACATGTCCCTTGACCTCGGTGCGCTACTAGAGCCTCTGAGCGTTGCCATCCAAGCAGCGAAGAGGGCGCAATTGCAAGCTGGTGCGACAGTGTTGGTCTTTGGTGCAGGTGCTGTGGGTCTGCTCGTCGCCGCTATGGCAAAGATCTCTGGTGCCGGCACAGTTGTCATTGCAGACATCGACCAAGGGCGCGTGGATTTTGCTGTCAAGAACCACTTTGCCGACCGTGCCTTCACAGTACCGATGAAGCGCGGCAACACAATTGAGGAGCAGCTTGAGATTGCAAAAGAGACAGCTGCAGCGATAGGGAAAACACCCAAGGGTAGTGCTGGTGAAGTCGGCGAGGTTGATGCTACATTTGAATGCACTGGCGTCCCGTCATGCGTCCAAGCTTCTATTTATGTGAGTAGCACCTCGTTCGATGCTGAGCAGATACTGACATCGAACAGGCCACTCGACCGGGAGGCAAGATGCTGCTCATTGGTATGGGAACACCAATTCAGACTCTGCCCATCTCCGCTGCTGCACTGCGTGAGGTCGACATCCTCGGCGTGTTCAGGTACGCGAACACATACCCCACTGGTATTGAGGTTGTATCGAAGAAGGGACCAGAGTACCCGGACTTCTTGAAGCTCGTCACGCACAGATACAAAGGCCTTGAGGCAGCCGATGAAGCGTTCGACATGGCCGGCAGGACAAAGGACGATAAGGGCAATCTGGTCATTAAGGTGGTCCTTGAGACTGGGGAGGAGAAGTCGAATTTGTGAGCACATAATCGTTATAGATGTCTTCCTCACATTTCAAGAACTCGTTACCAGGTAGATTGAATTAATTTTTGTAAACAAAAGCAATGACGTATATATGTGGGGACATTCTTTAGCTCATTCGCTTTTGTGCTGCAGGTACAACAGGGCGCCGTGATGCCCACTGACACCCTCGAGCCATGTCTGCCGTCGGCGCAGGAAGGTACTACCGCTAGCCAAGCAGAGGGCAGACGTTTAGAATCCATTCGCCTTCTTCGTGTGCATCAAGAAGCCGAGAGGCACTCAATGGGGTGGAGTTTTGCGGGGAACGCATTCTCAAAGGAGAAGATTTCCCCGTCTGGCCAGGGCCGACAAGCATTCGGCGCGCCACATCTCCACATTTGCTCCACACTGACGGCCCCAGCATCTGCAAGTCAACATGATGAGATCTCGTTCAGTGTGTCTAGTTGGTGTTTTGAGTCCCGAGTCCTTCCACGTGGGGACAGCCGCCGTATCGAGGTCATGACAGTATGGATAAAGTCGCCGTGACTTCTGCACACACATGGGGAAAGTGTGGAGGAGACTGCTGAATAGAGCGCTCGGGTTCTTGAGCGCAGAACGTGCGGCTCAACGTGGATGTTCGGGTGCCGGATTTAGTGCTACAGACCCTTTGAAGCTATGACCAACGATGTTTTCAGGTGGTGGACGCGTAGTTGTTGACGAGACATAACTTGCTCGTTGATCGCTCTCTACGCTCAAGATCTCATTGCACTCTTCTTCGATCCTCCTTGGTTGTCTTCACACTTCACTTTCACAATGGTTGAGCTCCGCAGACTCAAGGTTGCCTGCTCTGGCCTCGGCCGCATGGGCGCGCGTCACGCCCTACACTTCCTACACCGTACACCCAAGGCCGAGCTTGTGGCAGCCTTCACGCCGGACCCCAAGGAGGCAGCATGGGCAAAGGAGAACCTCGAGCCGTTTGGCGTCAAGATCTACAGCGACTATGACCAGATGCTGAAGCACGAGGGGCTGGAGGCAGTCGTCGTTGCAACTGTCACCACCGCACACGCTGAGCAGTCTATCAAGGCAATCAAGGCCGGCAAGCACGTTCTGTGCGAGAAGCCCTTCAGCACCAAGCTCGAAGTCGTAAGTACCTTCACATCCTCCCCCATTGGGTTGTGTAGTTGACAACTTGTAGTGCCAGGACCTCCTCCAGACGGCTGCTGCCCATCCCCACGTCAAGGTCATGTGCGGCTTCTCCCGCCGTTTCGACGCCTCATACCGCAATGCCTACGCTCTCGTCAAGTCGGGCGATGTCGGGCGACCCTCCATCCTCCGCTCCCAGACCTGCGACAAGTATGATCCCTCGGGGTTCTTCGTCGAATACGCAAAATTCTCTGGTGGCATCTTCGTCGATTGCAACATTCACGACATTGACCTCGCGCTGTGGTACTTCAGCGCCGACTCCAACGGCAAGAAGCTTCCCAAGGTCAAGTCCGTCGTCGCCTTTGGTGTGACAGCTCTCGAGCCCGATCTCGCCAAGTACGGCGACGTCGACAACGGCGTTGGCATCGTCGAGTTCTACGACGGCCAGATCGCATATTTTTACAGCTCGCGCATGAACGCGCCGGGCCAGCACGACATGACGGAGATCATCGGCACAAAGGGCAAGCTCGCCGTCAACTCCAACCCCATGACGGACCTCATGGAGGCTCACCTGCCAAACGGCGTCCAGCGCTCCATCCCGCAGAACTACTACGAGCGGTTCGAGCAGGCCTTTGTCACAGAGGCAAACGAGTTCACCGATGCCGTCCTCAACAACAAGGACGTCCCTGTTGACATTGAGAGCTCGTACCAGGCTGTCAGGATTGGCGTGGCGCTGCAGGAGAGCCTGCGGAGCCAGAAGAAGATCTGGTTCGACCGCAACGGCAACCAGATTGACGAGCCGCTGAACAAGTCCAAGTTGTAGATGTTTTAAAAGTGCTTTGATTATAGCGTAGCGTAGCGTAGCGCAGCGTATCATGATAGATGGAGTTGTGTAGACTAGTGCCGTAGCATCCCAGGACGGGCCCATCGATAGGATTCATCGGTTACGACCACCGGGGCTACTCAATAGATACTGCCCATACATGCTTTGTGGATTTTCGTTTTCTCGACGAGGTGTTTGCTCGCTGTGCTCTTGTGGTGGGTCAAGAAAGTGCGTGACTTGGTGTTTATGCATTGTGCTCAAGATGTGCGATATATTACACTCCTTTCCTTCATCATCATCATCATCATCATCATCATCGTCACTGTACGACACACTCCACTCCCATCACCAACAGCAGCCCTCACTACACCACCCTCGTCGCCCTTACCACGCCCGCGGCCGTTCTACACTCCCGCCCTTCCCAACACTCCCCCTCATGCATCCAGAATGCACCACGCTCCCGTCAGGCCACACTCTAATCGCACTCCCGCCAAACCTCTTGTGGCACACGGCACAATGCCGATCCTCATCCACCACGACCCTCCTGTTGAGGCCGCCGGGCTTGCTCGGCTGCCTCTCATACTGATCACCCAAGTGCAATGCGAGTTCGACGCCGACTTTCTCGACGCCACGCAGGCGCGCCACGATGCGCTCTTCGTTGAGGACGGAGTTGGCGGCGCGGATGCGGCCTTTGAAGTAGCTTTCCAGGTCTGCGACGGGGAGCGACGGCGGGACGAGGTCGAGGGTTGTTGCGGCGGGGAGGCGGGCGCCGTGCTTGCTGAGGAGCTCGAGAGCTGGGGGCCAGTTGGGGGCGTTGGGTGGCGGCGGGGTGAGGTAGAGGGAGAGGAGCGTGTGGTAGATGGAGGGTTCTTGGGTGTCGGATATGCCCTTTTCGGACTGGTGTTGGGGGTGTGGCGAGGTGATGGGGGTGTTGGCGGCCAGGAAGATGTTGTTGCAGTATCTGTGTCGAATTAGTCCATGTGCGGGGTGGACAGAAGACATGAGAACTTACTCTTCGGCTTTCGCGTAGTCTTTCAGCTGGAAGACGTAGATCTGCAAGGCTTGCTTGTGCTGGCCCATCTTGCTAAGAACGATGGCTCTGGACTCGAAGAAATCCGGGTCTGTTAGAGGTTAGCTATGGATTAAGACAACCACACAATGAAGACAAACCATCAGGAGCCAGCTGCTTGAACACGCGGTAATTGTTGTAATTGCTGCTCGTCTTGAGGAACGTCTGCAGCCGTTCACGCCACGTCACCTTCTCATCCTCATTCTCGAATGTGCCCGACCGCAACCGCTCCAGGAACAGATCCACGAGCTTCTGGTGGAAGTCGGGCGTGAGATCGTTCAGCTCCTCGATGATGTGCTCGAGATACTTGACGGCAAGCTTAAGATCCTGCTTCTCGAGAAACTCAAGCACGCGCTGACGTGGGAGTGTCTCGGCGTTTTCCGTATCTGCAAGGAACACGTCCATGCCCAGACCTGGGTCGGTGCGCAGAGGCCACTCGGCGAACTCGAGGATCAGGTCGATCATTTCGGGCGGGAGCTGCTGTAAGTACCCCACGGTGCGTTGTGGGCCTTGCAGCGCAGGCGTAACCTCTTCGTCGGCTTCATTCTTGCCAAACTTCTCCAGCAGTTCAAGTGCCTGGCGATGCAGCTTCTTGCCGTGCAGGAAGTCAATGAGGTCTGCATAGCGGCCTGTCTCGTAAAGCTTCTCCTGCACGACGTCCGGTTCGCAGAAGTTGGGCAGGCGGAAGAGCGAGCCTGCTAGCGAGGATTTGGTGAGCATGTAGGCACGGAAGAGAGTTGTGTCGACGAGCTGGGCAACATGGAGGAGCTTTGCCGTCCAGTCGATGTCACCAGAGGTGTCCTGGATGAAGTAGTGGAAGGGAGGTCTGTAAGGTTCGGGCTGGCTGTCGTTTGGCGCAGGGAGGGGCTCTTTGAGGTTGCCGTCGGTGTCGATGTAGCGCTTAATCTGCACACGACACTGAGCGAGGTACGACTGCAGTGCTCGAACGGCGTTGTTGAAGTCAAGCTGCTTGTCGGGCTGTGTCGTCTCGGTGACTTTCTTTGCCGGCCTGATGCTCGCCGTCTCAGCTGCGTCGTCGCGGACCGAAGAGCGGATCGAGGCAGTGTCCGAGTCGACCTTCTTGTGGCCGCCGACCAGCCTCCCCATGACGGATCGTCCAATGGTGGTGGCGGGGTTGAATGTGCTTTCCCTGCTGATCTTCTTGATGTCTTCGCTTTCTTCTGCATGCTTCTCGCTCTCCACGTCGTCGTCGTCGTCGTCTGCCACACTGCCGTCGCCCTTGACGCTCTCCTCGGAAGACAGGTCGGCGGCGACTGCGCGCGGATACAGGGCGATGACGCGCTCAGGCGGGGCCTTGGCTTCGATGAAGAGGTCCATCGAGTCGTGCCACTTCTTGTCGTGGAAGAGGGCCTCGGCCTTGAGCGTCTTGATCTCGCGGACGCGGCCGTCTTTGTCTTGCAGGAGCGTGTCCTCGAGCATGGCCAGCAGGCTCAGGGCCTCGTCGTAGCGGGCGTTTGCGGTCAGCTGGTCGATCTGCTTCTCGTAGCTCTCGGCGCCCATGCGCCAGATGCAGCGGTCGCTGGCGACGAGGAAGCCCTTGCCGGCATGGGCCAGGCTGATGTTGGGCTGGGGCACGTGGAGGAAGGTGGCGTTGGGCAGGGCAATGTTCTGCAGCAGGTTCAGCGTGTCCGGGTTCCTGACCTCGAGGCTGCCCTTGGAGGGCGCCTGCAGGGCCAGCATGTAGGGGTACGAGTAGGCGAGCGTCTCGGGGGCAAAGGGCCACGGGACCTGGCGCTTGTCGAGGGCGTTGCCGTCGGCGTCGATGAAGAGGCTGTTGACGTCCTTGGCGAGCAGCAGCTGGCCCTCGCCCAGGCGCGTGGCCAGCGGCTTGGGCACCCAGCTGCCCATGCCCATGTAGCCCATGCCCGAGGACGAGACGGCGCCGAAGCGGGCGCCGGCCTGGCCGCCGGCGTCGCCCATGGCGCCAGGCTTGACGATGTCGTGGACGTGGTGGGTGTCGACGTCGACCAGGACGAAGCCCGGGTCCATGCCGGCGACCAGCCTGGCGCCCGTGGCCCAGGTCAGGCTCTTGACCGAGGCCATCAGGGCCAGCTCGACGGCGTCGCCGCTGAGCTCCATGTCCTGCCAGGTCCACAGGATGATCTTGCGCTTGACGGCGACGGCCAGGCGGCTGACGATGGACGGGATGCCCGTGGAGGGGTCCTTGACGATGTTGCTGGCGGCGGCGAAGGTGGTGGCGCCGCGCGTCTTGTCGAGGCGCTCCTGCAGCTGGTACGTGTGCAGGTCGTGGATGGAGACATGGTTGTCCGACAGCGAGATGAGGATGTTGGTCTCCTTGAGGAAGCCGAGCTGCTGGACGGGGCGCCGCGAGAAGCGCTCCTCCTCGCGCAGCAGGTCGGCCGCCCTGGGCTGTGCGGGCGCGGGCGCGGGCGCGTCGGCGGGCTCGTCGTGGGCGGCGGGCGCGGGCGGCTGCTCTGCGTCGTCGTTGACGCGGTAGATGCGCAGCGCCCCCGTGCTGAGCCCGACGAGCACGCGGTCACCTGTGCGCAGCAGAGTCAGCGAGAGCGTCGGCGTCAGGGTCGGGCTGCGTACCGTACGCCAGGATCGACTCGATCTTGGACTTGTCGCGCGCCTTCAGCTCGACCACCGGCCGAGCCGTGAACGCAGAGAGCATGCTGCGCGGTCGGGGCTCGTTCTCGTCGTGCGGGCCCGTCGTGTCATGTGAGGGGGGCCATGTCGCCGTGCGCGCGCTGCTGGTGGTGCCGTTGCCGTTGCCGTTGTCGTCGCGCGGGCGTGCATGGGCAGCTGGCCAGGCGGCCGATGTCATGGACGTCCAAGCTCCCGCGAGACCTTCACCGCTGCCAAGTCACACATCACCCAGACACCACAACGCTCCACCGATCCGGCGTGCGTGCGCATTGCAAGGAAGCTGGCATGAGGGGGAGTTGCCATTTGCTATCTACAGTCCTCAGCGGACACCAGACCGTCTCCCTCGCTTTTCTTCCACCACTAATCCGGCCAAGAACGCCCTGGAAACGCCCGTCTCCAAGGGCCATCCGGCACCACGCCACGCCACGGCCGCCGTCCATACAGGTCGGGCAGAAGCCACGTATCGACTCAAGCGGCGGCGCAGAGCGCACGCAAAACCAACCCCACATCCGAGGGACGGGGACTGCTTTTACTTGATAAACAAAACCAGCCGTACAACAGGCGCAAAAATGTCGACTTTCAACAACATCTGCCCGCCACCCCCCGCCGCCCCTCGCAAGGCGTGGACAGTGGCTCGGGCAGGAGGAAAGACATAACGCTCGTTACCAGTCAGCACGCCCTCTCCGTTCCCCCCCCCCAGCAACAGCCTCAAAGGGTCTTGCGATACAGCCAGAGGGCCGGTGGTAAGAGAAACGGACCTGTCGACAATTCGAGAGGGCGGCGAAAGAGCGAATCATGTCCACATATTGCCGGCTCGTGCACAGCGCACAGCCTGCGTCTCTACACTGCGTCCTTGACCACGCAGCGCGCGACGCACCGGGTCCAACGGGCAAGCCACGGGAGGAGCGGGCACGTCGCTCGTGCAAGGAAGGGAAGTGCACAGTTCCAGGGCACGCTGGAGAGGAGCGGGCGTAAGGGACCTCGGGGACAGACTGACCAAAGAGAGATACAACGCATGCGTTCGCAGCCACTCCACACAGCTCGCCTTGCCATCAAGGGGAAAGGGAGGGGGAGTGGGGTCGCATAACTCGAGATCGACGCCTGCAAAGAAATACATGGGCTTCTCGTGCGAACATGTGAGAAGCAAAAGGGATGAAAGAAGTTGACTTGCATTCTAAGCAGGGGATACAGGAGGGGTCTCTCAACGCCCACGCAAAAGCAGAGCAATGACAGCACAGAATGAACCAAAAACAAATCGGGTATTGAATGGGGAAATGCATGCACCAATTCACGCAGCGCGGAGAAGAGCAAAGCTCATTCAACCCGCGCCTCTCCACGTCAGAGAGCGTATTCGCGTCATCTGCCGCATCATCGAGATAAACGTGAAATGAAACTTCAAAGGACCAAGAAATGGTCTGAGCAATTACGGCTGCAGTCGCAATCGTCGCGTGACAGCCCGACCGTCAGGTAGAGACTCAGAGGCAGAAGCAGCGGTCAGTGGTAGACGGTCGGGTTTGTCGACAAGCGAACGCCGGACGCCTTGTTCAGCGCCGTTCAGCAAAGGGATTGTGCTTCTCGTCGAGAGGCGAAGGCTCAGCGAGCGTGCCGTGGCTGCTCATGCGCACGTGCCCGGGACGAGCCGAGTCGGTGACGGCGCGCGCTTCTACTTGCCCAATCTTCTCAGTGTCGGGCTCGACAGTCTGAAATGGTCGGGGCGTGATTGTGTAGGGCGCTGTCTTGTTGACTTGGTAGTCGTTGGCCACGTACTGCGGCGGAGCAGAATCGCCGTGCATGGGGGCTTTCGATGCCTCGGTGGATGGGTCCATGTAGAAAGCCGTTCCGCTCTCGGGATTGCGCCGGAAGAGATGAGTCGAAGCGTACACAAAGCCACCGATGGCGACCATGGCCCAGACGAGGACAAGTGTGCCGGAGATGAGCGCTTCGGTCTGAATGCCGCTCATCAGTTTTTCAATCACACGGTTCACAGCTTCGGTAATCTCATCGCTTGCCTTGCCGTTGGGATCGGCCAGCAGCGCCGCAGCAGAGTCGGACTCGCCCGCTTCAGCAGCGGCGCCAAGAGAGAGGGTATCGTTTGACACGCCAGGGAAGTTGACATGAGCGTGCTCGGATATCCACGTCAAGCCGTTCTGGAAGGAAGCAATCTTCAGGCCGATCAGGCAGTTCAATACTTCCTTGATAGGGTCGTACAGAATCGTGCCGCCGAAAGTCGCGTTGAGCGTCTTGCTCATCTCGTCCACGAAAACGTTCAGGGTGTCGTTGACTGCGGTGGTGCTGGTGTTGACCCAGCCCAGGATGTCGTTGTTGATCTCATCGTCCATCTTGGCGATGGCGCCATTGACGCCCTCAGACCAAGACATGGAGGCGTTTTGAAGAGACGCAACAACATTGCCAGCAAAGTCAGCGACCTGTTCCGTGAGCTCGGGAGTCTTGTCTTGGATAGCCTTCAACAAGAGATATTGACAGAAGCAGGCAAAGAGACCCGCGATACCGAGAGCCAGCAGGAAGAGCATGGGGACCGATGTGGCATAGGCCCAGGCCCAGCGTACAATTGCTTGACGGCGGACCGAGCCAAGACGCCTGCCGACCCACAGCCCAAAACCGGAAGAAGTGGGGCGTGACGCCAGGTAGACAACGTCCATGCCGTCGTGGCCTTCCGCGAAGAGCGCGGCGCGTTCTTCCATCCTGCGGTATCGACGCATTTCCATCCACGCCATGGGTACACAGACGAGAATGGCGAGGACAATCAACACGCCAAGAGCAATCTTGCGTGCGTCGTAGGCCATTGTGATGAGATCGTCGAAGAACCCGTTGATTGAGTTGCCCTCAGAGCAGAAGGTAAGCTTGTCCTTTGCGGGGACAGGGAGTGTATCGCGATCGAACGTGAAATTGTTTGTCGCCCGAATCAGCTTCTTGACCTCTTCGAAAGGCAGGCGAATGATGTTGTCGGTAAAGTTCTGCACTTGTTCGAAATTGGGGATCGAGTTGTTCAACTCTTGGAGGCCTTTCTGGAGTTCGGGTGGTGCTTCGAGTCCCTTGAGCTTGGCGATCTGCTCGTCCAGGTTGATCTCCGGCTTGTCGAAGCCAGGAATATTGAAGTTAATCTTGTCGAGAACAGAGTTGATGCCGTCGGTGACGGTCTTGACAGCGTCGCCCATGCCCTCGGTGACCTCTTCGATGGTTTGATTGAGGGTTTTGCTGATTTCGTTGCCGATTTCCACGGCAGCGTGAAGGCTGCCGCTCACAGCCAGGGTGATAAGGCAGAGGTAGGTGCTCGTCATCATGTGAATGACAAACAAGACAATCTCCTCAACGCCAGTGACGCTCATCTCCAACATGGACATGAGGCCGCTGACTGCATTCTCAACCCCAGACGCAGTCATCTCGTTGACGCCTCTCGCCATGTAGTGAGGCATGGAAGCCATGGAGCTACCAATGTTCTCGACTTGGGTGCAAGCACTCAGAGCTTCGCGACGTGCCGAAGCCAGGCTTGAGTCGGTGCTTGCGATGGCGATAAGTAGGCGAACGAGCACTAGGAGGAGTAGGATCGTCCAGCGGTTCAGCCAAATTTGCGAGAGCCTAGCTCGAAGGCCAAGGTATGGTTTGAAGTTTGGTGTTTGGTTCATTGGGGGTCGTGGTGCAAGTTGCGGTGCGTAGTAGTCTCGCATCTCATGATCGCCAGCGGACATAGATGGAGGCACAGCTGGGAAGGATTGCTGTTGGTTCGCTGAGGAAGCCATAACGGAGGTGGATGGTCGTGAAACAGGGTCTGAGTGGTGTATTAGGATCGTGTGTCTTCAAGGTCGTGGTATCTTCGTGAAGAGGGTTTTGCGAGTATAGTCCAGCTATAATGTATATCTTCCAGAGATAGGCTGCACAGCAACGGAAAAAAGGTATTATGTGATTGTAAAGAAAGCAGAACAATAGAAACAATAGGAAAGCCAACGCTCCACACAATGCAGGAAAATGCAGGAAGAGGATGTGAGGTGAAGGGGAGCACAATGTGCAAGTGGGTGAAGCGTGGATATCAGTCTTCACAATGTAGTATGGAAGCGAGCTACGTACCGCGAGAGAGCGAGGACCAGCTGCAGGCGACCCACATGGTACCAATGGCACCTCGTGTAGTCGCCTGCTCGACCGCTGTGTTTCAGAGCGCAGCCAGCTCAGTGAGGCTCAAGTTAGAACAGGTGGATCCAGAAGGTGGTGGTGGCCCAGATAGGCGCCCTTGAAGGTGGAGCCAGCCACTGCCGGCCAGTCATTTGCGTGTCAGACTGTCGGTCTGGGGAAGACCAAAACAACGCGCTAGAACAAGATTGCGCAGCTGTTATTTTGGACCCTCTTTGTGCGTGGATGGCTGTCGCGATTTGTCTGAGCGGGCGTTCTTTGTTCCACGGCTTGTGCTCATTGGCGGCCTGCGACAGTCGTACGGGCGCGAGAGACACAGACCTGGCGGCCTGCGCAATCTCGTGACGTACAGCCCACCGCAGGCCCAGTTGTTGTCGGGCGCAAGGGGACACGCCCTCTGAGCGTCAGTCGCTAGCAGAGGAGGTGCTCGAGGTCTGGAAGCTGCAGGCACGGCGTGTTTTGTAGGCTCTCGCCGCACGGCCGCGTCAAAGGCGTAGCGGCGTTGTATCCCGGTTTTATGCAGGTTGAGCCCACGTCATTCGGGGTCTTTGCACGTGGAATGCTGCTGCCGTCTCTCGACGCTTCTTCAGAATTTCTTCACACCAGGCCATCGTCGCTGTTGTTGAAGCCCGCGACCATGGCAACATCCCTTGCGCAAATTGCTGCCTGACAGCGCTTGCGGTGTGGTTTTCGTGAACACATCATGCGCGGTGGGGATCAACAGCTGGCTGAGGCGTAGCGCCCGTTGTTCTGTGGGGCATTCCATCCCGATCGCTCGTGTCCAATCATCGTGCTGGCGATTGGGGAGATCTCAAACGCGACAGTGGTCCACATCCCAACCTCTTCGTCGTCACTACCGTCGAGACTAGAACTTCTTTGCCTATGTGTCACGAGACGTCCCGTCGTACGCCTCATTCTAGGTTATGCCTTACCCGTCCGATGCGTCACGTGTGCCTGCACAAGCACTCCTGCTCGTTTCGACAAATCCTTCTCTTCAACTCCGTGCCAAGCAGGTTTGGCCTGGACTATGTGCAGTTGTATAGTTTGATATCCTCACTTGAGCCAGCATTGCGCGTTCGAGATCCATGAACTAACGACCTCTGCGGGCTTCAGGCAGGTGCCCGGCGCAGTCGCGACTGCACGCTGCTATTCAGCCGTACGGATATGTTAAGCTGCAGTGTTCTATCGTCCCTTCCATGACTAGATCGAAGCTGACAGCTGCACAAGCTCACATAGTAGCGACTGCCCAGTTTGTGTCGGGCTCGATGGACATTTCACTGTGGATTCATCTCCCTTCTGCCTCCAACTTCACTATCCTCAGCACATCTTCTTTTTCCCAGTCATTTTTCTCAGTCATTTTTCTCCTACAGAAGATGTACCAGGCGCTGTGCACCGTCGGGCGCAAATAGTTAGCACAAGTTACGCATGGAAACTGCTTTAGATGCTCTTCTGATCGGAGGTAGAACTTTTTCACCTCCACCACATGAAGACCCTACGGTTGGCTTCACCTTTCACCTTTCTCCTTGCCACACGCACACTCGCTTAAAGAAAACCCTTCATCCACCCAGTCTACATCCAGCGCCAAAATCACAATCAAAACAACAACAGCACCTCCACCATTTTCTCGCGCCCGCATTCACTGACAGTTTTGCTCGTAGGCTTCTACACGCGGATCTACTCGCTACAGCATTGTTCTGACGCTTTCGTACCATGGCCAGTAGGCTTTGGATTCAGGCACCTTAGACACGCACATATTCCACGACGCTCGTGATCACCAACAACTCACTACCGCGGGCTTCCTTCTCCGCATTGTACATCACCGCTTCTCTGAGCGAGCAGGCCTCTCACCTTGAGTCTTGGTCAACTTTCAGGCAACGTAGGAGAGCGGTATTGGCCTGGTCTCTATATGTATCTCTCCCCTACCGAACACTTGACTGCAAATCCTGACGACGACCCTTGAACACCTCAATGCGTGACAACCTCACTCCGCCCCTGTCATGTAGGCATTGATCAGCAGATTCTGGTATGCGGCGTGCTAATGTGATTCATAGCAATACCTACAGATATCAAACCTCAGGCCTCAAACGCTGCCGCTCCGCGAGAGCATCTGCACGAACTACAAGCCACCGCAAGTACTAGCGCTACAAACTACGGTGAGTCGTCTTCGGCGTGCATATGACGTCTGCTTGAGGCGGTGAACATCTGTTCTTGGATCCTGTTGGTCCAATCAAGCATCACAAGAACACTTACACCAACATCCACGGCGTCACGTGCTTGTGATATCGACCTCCAACGTACTACGCAAGTCGAATCTCACTTAGCAAGCCATATCAATCTATCTCTCCGACATCCTACAGAACATCGCTAACAGTGGGAATTGGGTCCGTACACTTAACAATCATTCATCACCTATTATCAATACGTGCCCCACAAGGAGGCACTTGCTACGACAACCAGAGGCAGCTCTCGTCACCAGGTTTGTCGCTCTTTGCGCCCCCTCCGACTTGACCACTGAATTGCATAAAACACTAAATCTTCGCATCTAGCAATGGCCAACATCGTGGCGAACCCTGGCGACACGCGTACCACCGCTATGAAACAGCCACTTTTTGAAGCCAATGCAACGTCCTCTCCACCGTCTGGCAACAGCAGTGATACCCTCAACGACAACGAGGGCCTCGACGAGGAGCGCAAACGTTTCGACTACAGCCCTCTCACTACAACCACACTCAACTTCGATGACTTGCAGATCCGCGATAGTGATAGATTATATCCGTTAGAGCACAACCATCGCCTCACTGGCACTTTCTATGGTGAGGCCAAGCTTGACTGCACGCCCAGCTCTGGTTACAGTCACCGGTTCTCGCAGTTCAGCCGCAATAGTAATCACCACTTTGGTCCAGGTCGTACTTTTCTGCGTGGAGGCGGCGACCATGGCAATGCGCATACCTGGGTGTCGGATGAGTCTGGTGCTGCTCAGGAGTTTCTCACTGTCCGAAATTCAATGCGACGAATGTTCAAGAATGCCGATGTCGCTAGATGGAAAATTGCAGACTACATTGCGCATCGCGAGGCTGTGATGGCGTCCAAAGCGACGCTGCTTGCGCAGACCTCCGAGAGCCAAGAGGTCAAGCTCGACCCCCGCATTTCTCCCGAAAAGCAAGACATGATGAAGCGTTGCGGTCTCTTTGGCAACTTCGAACAAGTCGGTAACTTCAGTCGAGCACTCGGTGAGAGGACGATCTGGTGCAAGGATTGGCAAAATGGCAAAGACGAGGTCGCGCCGTGGCCGTGCTTAGCAGAGATGAAGTGGGAGGGTGACGATCGCGCAAAGACGGGCGTCGGTCGCTATCCACCTTTGCCCCGCGAGCAAGGCCCGGTCGGACTTCCCTGGAATCAGCTTGAGGTAGTCGAGCAGTACCCTCTCGACCAGATCGCCCGCATTCCCACCATGGAGGACGTCTATCTTCCAGTTGATGAGATCGAGGAAGACGTCAAGTACGACCTTCTGAACAAGGATCTTGAGGATGCTATAAACGCTTACCTCGAGTCCTGAGCAGGCCCACAAACAGATCCCTACGCTTTTAATCTTCTCCAAGGTATGCATTGACGGCTATTAGCGAAGCACCCTTTTATCGGTATTTTCAATTTCGCGACGATTCAGCTCGCCTTTCAGAACCCGATGTGACTGCTGAACAACCGTAAATTAATGTCACCGACAACCACCCACCAGATCTGAGCGATCTTATTGTTCGAGTGCCAAAGGAGTGCTGCATTATATGCCTTGCATCCCCTGGATTGCTTCACTGGTCTGTTCAATTGTATGTCTTGCTCTTATCTCCAGGATTCACACTGCGAATTGGACTGCCGTCGACTTTTCCAGAGGTATTGCCTTGCATTTTGAGCTGCGACATGACTGCATTGCTCATGTGCGATATCAAACACCGATGACTTCATTACGAAGTAACTGCATGCTGCTTCAGTTCTTCTTTCCGGTGATTTTTTGATTCGCCTGAGCAACCTTCCGGCCCGATGTTCTAACGTCCGGACACTTTGGACTGCCCTGAAGGTCTGGACCTGCAAGTCCCAAACAGTTTATCTACGAATAGTTGCTTTTTTTGGCGCGGGTCTGTATGGCATGATCCAGATCTACTTATCATGCGGGCGTTTTGCAATGGTTGGGCCGCATTTTTGGGTCCTGGGTATGGTGCGTGCTCTTCTATGGAGATATTGAATGATTCAGACTCCAACTTCTAATTAGTAATGTCATCAAATTCAAGGAGTGCATTTAACATCCCCACCGGTGATAGTTGTACGGCTTGTATACATGTTACAACCGCATTGTCGGACAGTCGGCGCCTTACTTCAGGCACCCAGCTGCAACTCGGACATGAATCCGCCGTGCGGCGATCACATTTGGCGATTCGCGAATATGACACCACGATATGGCTCAAGGTTCTGCTCATAAGACATTAACATTTGCCGAGTCGTTGATACTCCGAAACTATGTCCGCTACTTAGGCAAGCAAGGGCCGCTGTCGTTGACCCGCCTGCGAATGTACCTATTTCTCCAGTGTCACTCGACCCCGCTTTCCACTGAACCCAGCAACATCGTTCTCTAGGGAAGTGCAATACAATAAAATGTTGATAAAAGATCAAACATCCACAGCCCGACTTCTGCCGATTTTATGTTTGAAAGTCTTGGTCGGGACGCAAAAAGTGGTTGCCTGATGACCTTGAGTTGTGGACTCAGACGGAGACTTATATCTCGCACTTCGCATATCATCCAAGCAGGTACCCCTATCAGCCGTAGTTTCTCACTATATCATCGACCCGTTAACCATGGCCATCTTCACTCTGACCAACATCACCGTCACACTTCTCAGTCTGTATGTCGCAAAGCGCATCTACTGGGAACTCACCACCGGCTCGCGACTCCGCAGCTTCGCAAAGCACCATGGCTGCCTCCCGGCACCGATGCTTCAAACACCTTTCACCAACGGCCTAGCCTTCTGGTGGGCGCAAATTTGCGCCATCAAAGAACACCGTCTGCTGCCCTACATGTCTTCCACATTCAAAGAAGTCGCCGCGCACACCCGCCACTACTACGTCTTCAACACCCACTTTCTGCTCACCGAAGACCCAGAGAATGTCAAAGCCGTGCTTGCCACCAACTTTCCCGCTTGGAGCCTCGGCCAGGAACGCATCACTGAAATGTCCAGCTACCTCGGGTACGGCATCTTTGTTAACGAGGGCGCGGCGTGGAAGCACTCGCGCGAGATGCTGCGGCCGTGCTTTGAGAAGAGTCTGGTTGCTGATGTGGAGCTGCTGGAGCGGCATACACAGAGGCTGTTTGATCTGGTGCCGCAGAACGGGGACACGGTTGATTTGCAGCCCCTGCTGCATGATTTGAGTATGGATGTTGCGACGGAGTTGCTGTTCGGCAAGGGCACCAATGCGTTGGATCGGGAAGGGGACGGCGAGGAAGCGAGGAGGTTCTGCGATGCGTTTGATTATGCGAGTAATCCGTTTGAGCGCGAGGCGTTCAAGAAGTGGGGGGCGATCACTTTGTTTTTGCCGGATAGATTCAATGGGGCGAAGAAGAGCTGTGTCAAGACTATGCAAGGTAATTTTCCCTTCCTCTTCCCACGCTGTGTAGCAGACTTTGATCAATGGCAGATTTCGTCGACCGCATAATCACCGCGCACGTCTCCGATCCTCAGCCCGACAAGGAAACCCGTTACAATTTCCTTTCCGCACTGCTCGATTCCACAAACGACCACACCACCATCCGCAGCGAGCTGCTCAACATCCTCCTTGCAGGCCGCGATACCGTCGCCTCGCTGCTCAGCAACATCCTCTGGGAACTGCCGCGGCACCCTGACGTGCTCTCTACGCTTCGCTCGGAAATCCTCTCTGTTTCTGGTGACTCCCTCCCAACGTACGCCGATCTGAAAAACATGAAATACCTCCGTGCCATCGTCAACGAGTCTCAGCGCCTCTACCCCATTGTCCCCATGAACAGCCGCGAGGCGCTCGTTGACACGGTTCTTCCGCGTGGTGGTGGCGAGGATGGGTCAAGTCCTGTGATGGTGCCGAAGGGGAGTTACGTTGGGTGGAACATGTATAGTATGCAGCGGAGGACTGATGTGTTCGGGGAGGATGCGGAGGTGTTTCGTCCGGACAGGTGGCTGGAGCCAGGATTTAGGCCTGGGTGGGCCTATGTTCCGTTCTCTGGTGGGCCACGCGTGTGTATTGGACAGGTGAGCACAATCAAGCTTCCGAGGGGATTGTTCTAACGCTGGCAGAACTTTGCTCTTACAGAGACCATGTACATTGTTGCGAGGGTGGTGCAGGAGTTTGACATTTTGAGACGGGATGAGGAAGAGTGGAGGGAGAAGTTCAGCATCACGTGTACGGGGTTGAACGGGTGTAAGGTTGGGTTGGTGCCGAGGGAGAAGTGACTTTTTGATTTGATGCTGGCAAAGTAAGAACGGTAGTAATGTCGGAGATTCGCCATGGTGAGAGTACGCACGGAGATAATGTAGAACACGCAACTCTACTCATCCAACACCATCCTTGCAATCCTCGCCGCCCTCCTCATTCCACTCCCAGGCTGTACGCGTCCCTTGAACATTCCCTCTCTGTCACTCTCAATCCCTGCCCTCGCTTTCTCAAATGCCGCCTCCACTCTCTCAATTCCCTCGCCTCCCCACATCCCCAACGCGCGCTCAAACGCCCCAGCCGCGAAGAGATATTCACCAAGCGAAGTATGTACAACCCCCAGCGCATACCAAGTCTGCGCCCTCTCTGCCTCGGAGAACCAAGTCTGTTTGTTCGGCGGGATAAGCTCCACCGGCAGCGATAGAAACCACGGGTTCTCCGCCGGACTGGGGGAGTCAGTTGCAAGACTGAGTGCCTTGGAGATGCTCTTCTCAGCCAGCAGAAGGTCCCTGGCAGCAACTTTGCGCGTCTGCAGCCCCAGACCCACGTCGCTGAGCCAGTCTTTGTGCGTGTCCAATGCGCGGTGTTGCAAGGACAACGCGATGCCTAGCCCAAGCTCTACGCGCCAGCGCAGGCGTTGGATGCACTTGAACGTCTCTTCTGCATGGGAAGGGCCGTGGATCGCTTCCGCAGACGTCAGGAAGCCGTATGTGAGTGCTACGATGACGGCTTGGGCGTACTCTGCGCTTAGAGCGTAGTCTGCGGCACCGTTCTCGGTCGTTTCACGCGCGGCATCGCTGAGGTCGGCCAGCTCAGTGATGGTGTCGAGCCAGTGTTGAGGCTGGAACGAATTGCTCGTCATGGACGCACTGAGCCCGGCTGCGTAGTGCGGCAGCGTGTGTTGTGCATTGATGTCGACGGATGAGAAGCCCTTGAGCACGCGGAACGGCTCAAGGAGGTCGCCTTGCAGACGCGAGGTCGGGAAGGAGTAACTGTTGAGAAGCGAGAGGTGGAGACTGCGCGTGCTGCCCCAGGATTTGGTTACTTGGCTAGCTTCGCGGAGGAAGTTGATCAGCCGGGGGAGGTATTGTGCTGGAAACATGACGACTGCTCGCTTTTTGGTGCTTTCTTTCTCTACAAGTGACATTTCCAGGGCGTGATGTGTGCTAATAGCGAGCGCTGGAGATGCATTGAACAGGATCCCAGAGTCGATGAGCATTGTCTTTGCATGGCGGGCATCGGCAGTGAAAATGCTGAAGCGGACGAACAGGTTTGACGAGTAGAAGAATCGGAGAGCTTCTTTGCTGATAAGCCGGCTCACGCAGAATAGACCGGCGTCTATAGGAAACGGTGACCTCGAAGCTTTGAACTTCAACAGTCCTGTAGCGTTGTCGAGAGCTTGTGTGTATGACACATTGGCTAGACCTGTGTTGACGAGCTCGGTGTCGAGTGCATACTTGTAGATCGTGTTCCGGATGGAGGGAGGTAGAGTAGTGAGCCCAATCGGCGTTTTCTTGACTGCATCAGGACGAGGGCTCGATGGCTTTGTGGAGAGTGGTGTCTCCACACTTGCTTCCATCGAGTCCCTCTTGCGCGTTGTGGTGGCCATGTTAAGACTGAGTTATAGCTAGAAGTGTCAACAAGACCCGTCAGGTGTTGCTTACAATACATATACCTCTATCATTATCTTGTGGTGTTCGTTGCAGAGAACGCTACAACTATTGCCGGCCGATTGCGCAACTTGATTTTGAACACGAATTGCTTGCCAATTCGATAATTGAAGCTGTGCATGCAAGTACACATTAACGTCCATCACGGTTTTATAGCTCCCAAGCGGGGGATGTGCGTATGGTGTGGATAGACGCAGCGAGTGCGGGGAGAGCAAGGATTATGTGGGGGACGGCACCACCGGATCCGCACAGCCGACAGTAGGATCTCACTATCGTACGTCGTGTCCTGAATAAGTTACAGTTGTATACATTCGTGTCTACTATGTGCGGAGAAAGTCTTGGTAGTCGTGAGTCCTCCAATCGGTCGTAACGTCATGTCCGCGGAGCGGATTCAGCCTCATCCTGCCGTCACTCGGCGTGGGCTGTGAATGCCTTCATCTTCTGCGTTGCTGAGAACTCTAGCTCAGTGCCCTGCCCAATGAAGAAGATGTAGCCTGCGCTCAGCTTGTGCTCCTTGCCATCTGCCTTCAGTGTGCCCTCACCCTCCGTCAAGATCATGATACTCGGTCCATCAATTGCGCGGATAGTGTCGCTCTCGCCGGCCTCTAAGGTGGTCAAGAGCATGTTGAACTCGCTCATTGGTGGGG
This sequence comes from Stagonosporopsis vannaccii, assembly GCA_028584115.1. NCBI lineage: Eukaryota > Fungi > Ascomycota > Dothideomycetes > Pleosporales > Didymellaceae > Stagonosporopsis > Stagonosporopsis vannaccii. Next base: position 48,082 of record VWXS01000020.1, read on the forward strand.
CGTAGATTTGGGTCTTCCCATTCTTGCTACCATCGAAAGCGCGTGGCTTGAGGACTGCCTCGCTTGTGTCGTGTGGGTTGAACGTCAGGCACCCAACGAAGGTGTCGATGTTGTTGCGGTCAGCACGAGGGCAGAAGCCGGTGTTGAGGACGTTGTCGGATCGAGCCATGCACTCAATGATGTCACCGGAGAGATAGGCGTGGATACCATCGGCTGGGATGTAGATGCTGTCGCCTTCGTTGAGTTGCAGGTAGTTCATGGTGATGAGCGCCACAAGAGTGCCGTTGTCCTCGACGTCGTACTGCTTCGAAAGACGAGGAATCAGCTCGGGAACGTATGTGGCCTTGCCGAAACTCTCTTTAGGCAGCTTCAAGAGGGCCTCATTTGTTTGGCGAACATCGTCTTCAGAAGCCTTGAGCATGCTCTCAACGACATGCTTAAGAGTCTGGTCGTCGAAGTCGGGCTTCTGGATGTTGGGGAGAAACTTCTGCAGCGGCTCCAGCTCCAGCAGGCTCTGAATGTCCTTGAGTGGCTTGAAACCAACGAAGGCTTCGAAAGGCCCAAGGGCCAGAGCAATTTCAGGCTTGTGGTTCGGGTCGGTGAACTGATCTGGGTCCTTCTCGTGGAGCCGGGAAGCGAGGTCCTTGTTCTGGGGAGTGTGTTAGTCTTGAATGGACCTCAAGAAGGCGAGTTACACGTACTGGATGCAGCTGCAGGGGCAGAGCCTTCGCTATCGACAGCACCTTGGGGAGGTACGGCAACTTTGAGTGACCAAACTTCTTGATGACCTTTCGGCCAATGAGCTCGTCCGAGTGCTTGTCGAGTACGTCCTGAAGGTCTTCGTCTGTTTCGAGGACCTTTGAGGGTAGTGTTGGGTATGTGCCCATCCACCTGTTCTGGTTAGTCTGAACAGTCCAAGAAGGATGTGGTCAAACTCACATCTCGGCGTACGGCTTGCTCTCATCAAGCTTGAAGCCATTGCCGGGTGTCTTCTCACATAACGTCGCAGCGATGGAATCGCGACCAGTGCGACCCCAAGGGTATTGGTTGCAGTCGCAGCGCAGCTGAAGGACCTTGTTTACCATTGTGATTTGTGTGAGTATTCTGTTTGCAGTCCAAAGCTATGGGACGGCGGTGCCCATATATGCGCTTCATCGAGCGTGCATGGTGACAACGCTGCGACGTCATAGCGGACCCTCTGCTATTTCTAAGCTGCGAAGGAACTCGATCCCGAGCACCATGGAGAGTGTGACGTTGAGGTGAAGACTCTGAAAGATTGCGACCCGGCTACCCGCCGAGGACCTGTGGACCGCTCGATGATCTCCCGCCAGCCCTGTGAACTTGCAGGCGGCGTGGTGCATCTCGAGTCTTGGCGAAGCCAGCTGCTCTGAGGCTAGCCGGCGGACTGCGCTGACACAGCGGCAGTAAGCACTCAATCGTATTGCGTGCAGTTTGCACCTCGCAGAGCTGTTTTGTAGGGCCGTGGACCAATCGCCAGCGCGGTGGGGTTACTGCAGTCGGATCAGGAATTCGCGGAGGACAAATGTGCAAGACGAACGCGTCCAGCCCACGAAAGAAGCATGGCTGGCTTCCAGGCAAAGTGCTCTCTCGCAACAAACTCAAAGCGCGAGTCCGAGAGGACCCAAATATACATCGTCAGCTCGCGAGCACCGTACTGAGCGGGCGCTAGCGACGCCGCGGACACCTACCTGCACCGACGCAAGGGTCCCTGCCAAGGCTTCTATAATTTGTCCCTATCGCGCGACACATGTCATTTAGTCGGCCCCAAGGCGATTGATCGCTGCTCCTCCACGATATCCCGCCGCACCTCAGACATGGCTTCCTAGCCTCTTTCAGTCTCCGACTCGAATCCAACTGCCACCCTCGTTTGACTCTACGACCACCCACACCTGGCCTCGTGGCCCCACGCCTTCACCATGCACTTCGCCATGCCTCCGCGCAAGACGTCGCGGCCGCCGCCCTACGCCGCGCGCAACAGCCAGACCACGTCGTTGGTGCCGCCGGCGCTCAGAAGCCTGCTGCGAAGCAAGTCTCGCGTTATCGTCGGCGCCGTCCTGGGCTTCATCACACTGCTCTGGCTGCTGGGCATAATAGGCGGCTCCTCTCACTCGGCGCCTTTGGCCAACATCCCCAAGGTAGCCATCGGGAGCGGCGCGCCCGTCGTCCTCGTCACAGTGCTGGATCCCAGCGCGAACCCAGCATGGGTGCAGAAGATCAAGGCGAACAGGGAGGACTATGCTAAGAAGCACGGTACGCCCGTCCCCTCTATCCACAACCACAACAGTGCTGCTCTGTCCATACTAACACACAAGCGCAGGTTATCTGACCCACTTCCCCACGCCCTCGCAGTACCCCCTCAACAACGCCCCGCAAACCTGGTCGCGCGTGCCCGCCCTCCGCCATGCAATGACGCTCTACCCCGGCTCCACCTTCTTCTGGTACATTGACGCCACGGCCCTGATCATGTCCACCGACACAAACCTCGAGACGCACCTGCTGCGCCCCGCCGTTCTCGAAAAACACATGATCACCAACGCCCCCGTGGTGCCTCCAGACAGCGTCATCAAGACATTCAGCAACCTCAAGGGCGATAGAATCGATTTTGTAATTGCGCAGGACAAGGACGGGCTGGCGCCGAGTTCGTTCGTGGTGCGCAATGGGGAGTGGGCCAAGTACTTCCTGGACGCGTGGTTTGATCCCATCTACCGCAGCTACAACTTCCAGAAGGCGGAGAGCCATGCGCTGGAGCACATCGTGCAGTAAGTGTTCCTCCTGTGCCGCCGACGCTGGGAGTGTGGAGCTGCAGCTAACGAATCGGCAGGTGGCATGGCACGATCCTGGCCAAGCTCGCAATGGTCCCGCAGTCGCTGCTCAATGCGTACGTCTCGGGCCCGCATGCCGACAAGGGGCAGTACGCCGAGGGCGACCTCGTGGCTAACTTCCCCGGGTGCGACAGGGACGGACGAGACTGCGCGAAGGAGCAGCAGCCGTTCTTTGAGGTGCTGGAGCGCAAGAAGCAGGGGTACAATTAGATGCGCTGCCAACGAGACAGCACGGGCAGCGAGCGCGACGCGACGGGAGTGTAAAGTAAGCCATGGTTGAAGCGGGGGTTCCTGGATACGCCATGTCATTGCAGAGCTGGAGGAGTGCTCGACACACGGCGTTTTGGCGTTGGGGGTCCAACCACATCTGCTTTCGACGGATGGAGTAGACTTATTGTACAATTTCCCAAACTACATTCATTACAAACCTCCCTTGTCCTGCGCTATGCACCCAAACACCCACAATGCGAATATCATACACTCCTCAACATTGCTAGCGTTATACTGTTCTATTCCTTCCCAGCAGGCTGCCGCTGCCGCTTGACAGACTTCATGCTCCTGCGGGGCCGTGCAATCCTCTCGCGGCTACTCACGCTCTTGGGGCCCATAATGGTACTCGCGCACATGGGGCGGCGGGCGCCGATGAACTTGCCCAGCGGCGAGAAGACTTCGATCTCAGGGTACACGTCCTGCCAGTCTGCCATTTCGTCTCCCGGGACCTCACCCTGCGTGGTCGTGGCCTGGTGCTTTTTCGCGTCGTCTTGTGCAAACGCGCGACTCAGGGCATCGTCGACGTCTTCACCTGCGGCCTCGGCCTTGGCAATGGTCGAGAACTTGCGGTCTTTGTGGTCTTTTTCTTCGCGCAGGCGGCGCTCCCGCTCGTGCTTGGCGTGGTTCGGATCCTTCTTGCGCACCCCAACCGGTTTCCACCCCTGCGGCCGGCGCGTCTGAGCGCTGACTTCGATCCATCCGACGCCCTCGAGCAGGATGTCCGTGCTCCAGACGCGGAAGGGCAGGTTCTCGGGCTTCATCTTGCCGGCGACGGAGCTGGTCAAAGGCCCTGCTAGTTTCTTCGTCACGTCCCATTTCAGGGCGAAGCGGCCGGCGCTGTGCATTTGCGAGCCGACGCTCGGCGCGAGGATTGGAGGAACTTGTAGCTGCCGGTCCGAGGTCTGAGATTGGTAGTCTGCGGCTTTCTCGGTGCGGGTGACGTGAGCGTGGATTGGAACAAAGGGATGGATCAGGAAGATTAAGTCATCGGTGACGGGAGTGAGGCGAACGAGGCCGCCGCCGAGGATGAGAGATTGGCCTGGTTTGAGGGCAAGGCGCTCGGCGTTGAGGCGCGAGGTCATGATTAGATCTTGTTGGTGGGACGGCTGCACGAAGGTTTCGAGGCCGGGTGACGTACGTGCAAGGCCTGGTAGGTCGACGAGCTCGCCACGGTTCTTGCCAAAGGGGATGCGGATGGGTGAGGCAGTTGTGCCGGGCAGAGAGGATGCAATGGGAAGCACAGGGTAAGGTGTGTATGGTTGGGGTGGTGGGAGCAGCGCGTCCGGGTCATCGTTATCGCCTTCCTCGTCTTCTGGCTCGCGCTCGAGTGCGCGTGGAGGCTGATGGACGTGCTGGTTTGGTCTGTTGTTGTGGCGTTCGATTTCGGCATCCTCATCTGCGAGTTGCTTTTGGACCCGTGTCAGGTCCTCGAGAGTGGTCGCAGTATTCAGCATGGCTTCACGCTCAGCGGCGCTGCGGATCTTCCGTACGTCTTGATAGTCTGCGCCGCGGCCTTTAGGGAAGACAGCTTCGAACAGGTTCGACTTGCCCACATTCACCTTGCCCACCATCCAGCCCGCGCCGCCACGCTCCCAGATGTCCTCTTTGACTTGTTTCGTCCACCACCCACGCTTTGCACTGACCAACCGTACGTTGCCCAGACGTGCCTTGTTGTTGTCTCGACCCAGTGCATCACGGAGGACTTCGGTAATGTAAGGCATGAGCGAGTCGGCCTGCTCCTTCTTGGGCGCCAGAAGATCAGCTCGTGTGATGATGAAGCTCACTTCTGCGATGCGGTCGTTTGCCACCCAGCCCTTGTGTTTCGCTCGACGGTTCTGAGTTCGCAGTTTGGGTATGCGCAGCGAGGATTGAAGGTTGGGGATGATGGAGAGGGGGAAATCGGCAGCGTCGACGACATGGTAGATGTGGTTTCGGCGGTGGGGTGACTCTGAGATGGTCTGCTGGATCGAGGCGACGGTGGGGTGGTGTATGGGCGTGCCTACGCTGTGGTGGATCAGGTTGTGGCAGCGGTCGCACACGGGCGTGTCTGGCTGCAGTGCTTCGGTGGTGGTGGCTGCGTCCAGCACTCCCAGCTCTTTCAGCAGCTCAGGATTGGCGTCCTTCAGCGCCTTCGAGTAGACATCGTCCTCCTGCGTGGCCTCGTGCGCCTTGCTTGGGTCCCAGTTCAGGAACGCCCGCACTGCGCCTCTGTCGACATTGTAGTAGCCCGCCTCCTGCTTGTCGAACAGCTGCGACGGCGCACCGCAGCCAGGACAGGCCCTTGGCAGCGACCTCTTCTCGGGCTGGGTGCTTCTCGAGGGCACGTTTACGCGCTGGTCCTCGATGCTCTCGGTGGACAGGAGGGGTGCTGAGGCCTCCTGCGGCGCCCGCCCGAAGGTCGAAAAGCGCTGTGCAGGCCTTGCATGGCGGCGAGGCGTGGGCGCGGGAGTCCTCAGCAGCGCGGGGCAGAGGAAGGTTGGAATCGGGGCCTGCAGCGCATCGTGGTTCAATAGCGTCCTGGCCTGTCGCAGAGCAGGGCGCATGCTGGCGGGAGGCTTACTGTTGCGGCAGCAGACTGCGGTGTTTGCGGCGACGGGGGGATGTGCGGCTCTAGTGCCGAGTCATGCAGTCCCTTGCGAACCGCGGTCCATCGACTTGGGTGACGGCTGTCCGGTCGCACGTCGAGTCGTCGTCGACAGCTTCTTGACGCGCACCGCGTGCCTTCACTCCCGCGGCCCAGAAAATTATCGCTGGCGTCGCACTGGCGGCAGGGATGTCGGAGCTCAGGCAAGCTCCAGCCAATCGCTGCGAGATCGCTGTCGGCTACGGCGAAGTCTCCGATGTAGCTCTCAATTCCGCAAAACTACCTAGGTTCCCCGGACTGCTCAGACCACCGCAACGTCCAGTCACAACGTCCAGTCACAACGTCCAGTCACAACGTCCAGTCACAGCGTCTAGTCACAGCTTCGCATCGAGCTGCTCCTCCATTGTTCCTTCTTAAGAACTGACTTGTCTTCCTTCACCTCACCTCACCCACTCACCATGCTCTCCACATCGCGCACCGCGCTGCGTCAAGCTGCGAAGAAGCAGTTCACCATCAAGGCTGGCGTCCGCGCTGCCTCTGCATGGTCGAGCGTGCCCCAGGGCCCTCCAGTGAGTCAATTGCAACGAGTAGCCTGACTGTCACGCCTTGCTAATGCCATCGTAGGATGTAAGCGCAGCTCGAGAAGCAGCAGCAGATGAACGAAGCTCACCATTGACCCAAAGGCCATTCTTGGTATCACCGAGGCCTTCAAGGCCGACACCAACCCCAAGAAGATCAACCTTGGTCAGTAGCTGGCGACATGGCCATCCACCGACCCATCTGACACTTACTCGCAGGTGTTGGTGCCTACCGTGACGACAAGGGCAAGCCCTACGTCCTGCCCTCCGTGAAGCAGGCCGAGAAGCAGGTCGTTGAGTCAAACCTCGACAAGGAGTACGCCGGCATCACCGGTGTCCCCAAATTCACCAAGGCAGCTCTCGAGCTCGCCTACGGCAAGGACTCTGCCCCCCTCGCTGAGGACCGCGTCGCCGTCACCCAGACCATCTCCGGTACCGGTGCCCTCCGCATCGGTGGCGCCTTCCTTGAGCGTCACTACCCCCACGCAAAGACCATCTACATCCCCACTCCGTCATGGGCGAACCACGCCGCCGTCTTCAAGGACTCTGGCCTCAAGGTCGAGAAGTACCGCTACTACAACAAGGACACCATTGGCCTCGACTTCGATGGCATGGTTGCCGACATCAAGGCCATGCCCAAGAACAGCATCGTCCTGCTCCACGCCTGCGCCCACAACCCAACTGGTGTTGACCCTACAGAGGAGCAGTGGCTGAAGATTGCCGAGGCCGTCAAGGAGGGCGACCACTACCCCTTCTTCGACATGGCCTACCAGGGCTTTGCTTCCGGTGACACCAACAAGGATGCCTTTGCGCTGCGCCACTTCATCAAGGAGGGTCTTCGCCCCTGCCTTGCTCAGTCTTTCGCGAAGAACATGGTACGATACCAATTGATACGGAATGATCAATGTGGATACTGACAACTGCAGGGTCTCTACGGTGAGCGTGTCGGTGCCTTCTCCATCGTTTGCGAGTCTGCCGAGGAGAAGAAGCGCGTCGACTCCCAGGTCAAGATCCTTGTCCGTCCATTGTACTCCAACCCCCCCGTTCACGGCGCCCGCATTGCCTCGGAGATCCTGAACGACTCTTCCCTCAACCAGCAGTGGCTTGGTGAGGTCAAGGGCATGGCCGACCGCATCATCACCATGCGTGCCCTCCTCAAGGAGAACCTCGAGAAGCTCGGCAGCAAGCACGACTGGAGCCACATCACATCGCAGATCGGCATGTTCGCATATACCGGTCTGACTGCTGAGCAGATGACAAAGCTGGCTGAGGAGGTTAGTAGCTCAAGCTCACTTGACACAAACCTTTACTAACAATCACAGCACTCTGTCTACGCTACCAAGGACGGTCGTATCTCGGTCGCCGGTATCACCAGCGAGAACGTTGGACGCCTTGCTGAGGCTATCTACAAGGTCAAGGGTTAAACATATGTATGACTCTTTCTTGCTTACAAGGTTCTCGGGCATTCGGCATAGCATGGCGTGAATGGTACAATGTACTATACAAGAACAGGCACTAGACTACATTGCGTAGTGCACGACCAAAATTTACGTTCAACTTCGCGACTCACAATTATTGCGCTGATTGCTCTCCAACTGAATACATTCCTCATTCACGCTCCATCCCTTGGCGAAGGTCCACCCCACACCCTTCGGCGCTCAGCTTATGAAATTTGCTATCGATCGGCAGGTCTCGTCCTTGCATCCAATGCGTGACACCCCACATGTCGTTGGTCTGACTCCACCCTCTCAACGGAGATGCTGCTCAGTAAAAGTATAGCATCTTTTTCATCACGAACTTGAACATTAGAAGCGCCCACTGCAGATCCACACACCTCTACATAGTAGAGCAGACCTTTCAAGCGAACTATAAACTTTTCATTATGCAAATTTATGTAGCTGAACAGTTCTATATTTTGTTTCAAAGTATCAGCGCATCCTCAACTTTTTTTGGAGCTAGCTCAGGGTCCAGCGCTTGTCTTGGCCCATGACGTGCCCTGTCATGACATGCAAGAGCTCCACTGCACGGACTTTTGACGGGCTGGGACTCATCTCCAAGACAGGTCTCGCAACCCTTAACGGACGCCTTCCCGCACCCTGCACCATTGGGACTGCAGTGCATTGCGTCGCGAGACGAGCAAGGGATGATTCACAGATCTGTGATTCACGGGCACTGGTGCTTACTCGGAGAAGGCCGGATGAGCAAAGTCAACCCGCGCCTAAACTTCTACTTCCAAGTTTTGCAAGCCGAAGGAGGGGGATTGTGGAGAATCGTATCTGCACGCGGGCTGCTGGGCGAGCCGGGGCTTGGTGCCTCGATGACACGCATCGTGATAAACCGTGATTAATGAACACGTTGGTTTCAACGAGCCAGCCGTGTCTTAAAATAAGACCACAGCTGAGAATACAACTTCACGAGGCTTCGCTACCATGGTACATGGCAGTGCAGGCCAATAACGAGGAACTAGGCGGGTTCGGGAAAACGCAGGGTCACAATGCACAATGACGAAGCAGGAGTGACGTCGTTCTGGAAACTGGCACTCAGTCCGCAGCGCGTCGCCCTTTAAATGCACACGTTTGGCTGCCCTCCTTGACGCCTTTCACCAGCGGGAATCAGCAGATTCGATCACATCTAGGCCTCTTGGCGTCTAACATGCCACCTTCCAGGACGAAGCAGTACGAGATAGCTGCTGCTCGCCAGCCGCAGACCTGGTAATAGGTGATACATCCGACGAGCCGAACCTCCCACGCGCACATTGCTGTGACCGTAGATTCGTTGGAAAAGGGATGTCTGGCTTTTGATCACAGCTCGCGACCAGTGTCGCCATGAGGGTCGCGGAAGGGTCAGCAGAAGCCGATCAACGGCAGCGCTGGCTCAGGGCTGCTCGTTGACGTCGGGGTATCCACCCTTCTCGAGCCTACTCTGATGCTCATCACTGCATGCCCCTCATCCACGGGTGATGCAACCAGTCCCTTTTTGCAATCTCTAGACCGCGGTAGTGTTCCGATATATATGAGTGCTGCTCCCGTGACAGTCCGCTGCCATGACAGCTCCTTCTGCCCTCTCTTAGATTGCCGAATTATTGCACCCTTACGTCGTCTCTCCTACCGTGAAGAGATTAGCTGCCGCCGCACTTTTCGGCAACCTGGCTCCGAGGAATCTGCAAGCCAAAGCGAACCAGAGGGGGTTAACACAGCGCCTTTAGGCTTCAGACTGCCGAGGAGACAGGCATTCTGCGCTTTTGACGTTTCCCACTCACCGCAGCGCTCTCTCGTGCCGTCGCCGCTCTCGCCGTGGCCTTTTTTCCCCAGTCTCTTCCCACACACTGACAACGGCGCTCAAAATTCGGCGGGCCGACCCTACAGCTTCGTCATAAACTAAGCCAAAATCGAGGATTTCCAGTGCATCGGTCGCGCACGCACACGCTCGGTCCGCAGCAGCCAGGCCCCGTAGTCTGTACTATCAGTTGCACGATCCCGCGCGACACGCAAAAATTGTCCGTCGCGTCCAGTCTCACCTCCGGACCTCTGCACCGCAGCGCCTGCGACATTGAAGAAGCGGTGTTGCTGTGTCTCACCCGTACCGGCTGATTTGGGTCGTTCGCGGGCTGTTGCGAGTTTCTAAGCAAGATGGCGCCTAGCTCAGTAAAGGATGAAGACAGGGTTGGTGTGCCCCTCCATCACGTTGCTCCTTCCACCCCACGCCCCTCCCTGCCACGCACGCGCATTCCTAGAGTCTCACTGCCTGCACCCCAGCACCATCATCACCCTCAGACTGCTCCCGCCCGCCCTGCATTGGGCACCTCCCCACGAATCCCCCTCTAACCTGTACAGAGCGTCAACGGCGGCGAGGGCATCATGTCGATTCCTGGTGCCGAGGACACCATCGATCCCTCGACCTTCGAGCAGATCCTAGAGATGGATGAGGACGAGGCCGAGCGCGAGTTCTCCAAGAGCATCGTCTACGACTTCTTCACCCAGGCCGAGGGCACCTTCGTCAAGATGGACACCAACCTGTACGTTTGGCGTCGGCCAGCCGCCTGCATTCCTGCACTACTGACTGTATCCCAGCGAGAAGAAGGAGCTTAAGACGCTCAGCGAGCTGGGCCACTTCCTCAAGGGCTCATCTGCCACACTCGGCCTGACAAAGGTCAAGGACTCGTGCGAGAAGATCCAGCACTACGGCCAGCTGAAGGATGAGACGGGTACAAAAGACATCAAGGAGGACGAGGCTCTGAAGAGTCTCGAGAAGATCATCAAGCAGGCCAAGGACGAGTTCCACGAGGTCGAGAAGGTGCTCAAGAAGTTCTACGACGACGAAGAATGAGCGCGGCCACCTGCCCGCGACGTGCCCCTCTCGACCTGAGGCACGCCCGGCGCACGGCTGGAAGCGTACAGCAAGGCAGCACTTGCGCCCTGTTTCTGCGCGCCCTCGCCTGCCGTGACACGCCGTACCTGCTTCGAGTCCGCTCGGGACCGGTCGCTGCGTGTCCGTGTCGTCATCAGGGTGTGCTCCTCTCCTCCATAGCCAGTCTCTGAATTCTGCTTTACGACTCGGTACTTTGGATACCTTAGACTTACAGCGTTTTGAAAAGCATTGACCTACTCTCTGTCTTGTTTCCCTTTTGTCCCAATGCCACGGCATGCACTCCAGCCTTGCAGATGGGAATGCGCCGAAAGACGGTCCGAGACAACGTGCTGGGTGGGGTGATTTAGCATGTACGTCATGGTGCAAATGTGCGTGATTGGTTCGCGCGTTTTCAACACCAAAACGCTGCATCGTACATCGTAAGCGCATCAAGCGCCGAGCTTCAAATTGGCGTGCCGCGCTCCCGCTGTTGACGTCGGTATTCCGTGTTTTCTCTGCTATTTGTGACTACCACACTCGTTCCCTACGCCGTGACTTCATGCTACGTACATCATTCCTTCACGCAGCACGGCAATCCCACATCATCAGACCCACATTCATCATGGGCAAGAAAAAGGTCAAGGGCGAATATAACGACTTCCTTGAAGACACCCGGTACCAAAACAATAACGACGTCCGCACGACGCTACAATCCACATCGACATTAACCCGCACCGTCTCCCCACCAGGCCCAAATCCACCATCCCAACACCGCAACACCACAAACCTCAACTCCAAACCCAAGAAACCCCCATTGACGCACTTCCTCTGCCTTCCACTCATAACCCCTGAGAACCGCCCGCAGCTTGCCGCCGCCCTCGCCAAGTTGCGCACCGATGTGCAATCCCACACCCCCGTGCCCGCGAAAGCCGTCAGGCCCGTTGGGACCCTGCACCTCACACTCGGCGTGATGAGTCTCTCCCCCACGCAGCTCTCGGACGCCATCACGCACCTCGGCGAACTGGACATTGCGCAGCTGCTGCGCGGCATCACGACGCAGACGATTGCAGACTCGACGCTCGATTCGCCGTCTGTGAGCGAGAACGCGGGCGCCGTGGCGAATCCCGCGCTTTCTCCGGCTGTGGGCGCGGATCCCGAGGTTCTGCCAGTGAGGCTGATGGGGCTTGTGCCCATGCAGAAGAGACAGCAGACGAGTATCCTGTATGCGGAGCCGGTGGAGGGGACGGGGCGGTTGGGACGGTTTGCGGAGAGTGTGAGGAGGGGGTTTGAGGAGCGAGGGTTGCTGGTTGAGGATCAGAGGGCGTTGAGGTTGCATGCTACAGTGGTGAATACTGTTTATGCTAAGCCGAAGGGGAGGGGTGCATGGAGGGGCAAGGCTGGGGTGGTGCGTGATGGAGCGGTTGGTGAGGAGGGTGGAGGTGGTGATGGGCAGCAACAGGGCAGTGATGGGGAGGTGGACGGCGAGGAGAGAGGGAAAGCGCATGCAGCGGGTGCGAAGAGTTGGATGCGGTTCGACGCCAGTACGCTGATTGATGCGTACAAGGACTTTGTCTGGGCGGACGACGTGCGCATCGACCGCGTGCAGATCTGCAAGATGGGCGCGAAGAAGAAGCTGGACGAGGATTCGGGCGAGGTCGTCGACGAAGAGTATGAAGTCATTGCAGAAAAGTGCATATGAGAACTATCCCTGCATTTGACTCGTTGTAGCCTTACCAACAACTCAAACAAACATGGATTACTGCACCCCTCACCCTCCCCGTTCCAAATCCGCTATCTCCCCCTCCATCCTCTCCATGTCCCCCTCAAGCATCCTCTTCCTGCGCGCCAACTCCCTTACCCCCTTCTCGCCTGCCTGCCCATACAGCCTAAGACTCTGCTTCGCAAGCGCCTCGCGATCCCTCAACGCACGCTCCCCGCTCCCCTGACTCCGTCTAAATTCCTTCAACGCGCCCACAAACTCTGCCGGCGGCGGGTGCCCGAACGTCCAGCAGCGGGCCTGCAACCCCAGCAGGGTGGCCCGCGAGTGCAGTAGCTCAGCGCGCGCTTTGGTGTGGCGTGCCAGCGCGCCGTGCTGCGTTTGCTCCAGAATGCGGATAGCGGTTTCGAGGGTGTCTTTGTGCAGGGCGAGGAGGGTAGTGAGGGAATTTGTGAGGTCTGTGCGGGCTGTTGCGAGGGCGTGGGGGAGTTCGAGGGTGGCGGAATTGAGGAGCGTTTCGGCCGTTGGTGCGAGGGAGGAGGTGCTGGGTGGTGTTAAGGGGGAGGCGATGGTGCAGAGGTAGGTGGTTAGCGTATCTAGTTGTGTGGAGAGGGCTGAGGCAATGATGTCGATGTTGTCGAGGAAGAGGGTTATGTCGCCTGAGAGAATTTCGCGGTCCGAGAGAGATGGGATGCGGTCTGAGAGGAGGGCGGTGACAAGATCGATGCAGGCGTGGAGTTCATCTGGGAGGGTTGGTGCGCGCGAGGGGAGTGTGGATAAGTTGTCGAGGAGGATTTGTGTTGACAGAAGGGTTGATCGGGCGGTAGTTAGGCTCTGATTTGGTGTTAGTAGGATCAGGAACGAGGTGTACGCTGTGACAGTTTTTGCCTCATTATCGTGTCTTTCGATACGGGTGAACGCGATTGTCAGGGAGTAGCTGAAGGTACCCTGAACAAAGCAAACCAGCATTGCCGGCTGAGAAAGAGAACACAATATTCCAGATGAATGAAAATCACGTATATGAGTTTAGAAGCCCTACCCGTCGTATCTCATCATGCATGCGCTGCTTCTTTGTATCTCGCGTCGACCCATCAGGGTTCAATCTTCGCGTACAGAGATCTTTGTACAACACCTCGAAGTTAGGATTTCGCTGCAATGTATCAGGGTCGACCGGTGGTAACATCTTCAATGTCCAAGTTTTGTAGATGTTGTGCTGAGTAGGGATGGGAGGCTAATGCTCTGTTTGGTGTTTACGGTGAAGCGGCAGGACCGACTAGATCAGAAAGGGTTAGAAGTGGGGCTGCTCCAATGATATCGTCCGCTCATCACGCCTGCAACTCGTTATGCAACCACAACGCTGACATGAGTTTTGCAACAGTGTCATGATAATCTACGAGTAGGATGCTGGGACAAAGCGACGGATATTTAGTCACTGCTGAACAACGCCCTAGCAGACCTGGAAACCATCAAAGCATTGGCATGTCAGTAGCCATCTGCTTGCCACTCTACACTTCTCAACCATTATACATGACCGGCGCACTGGAATTCGTCGAATTGCCCAGGGAGTCAGGCTTCAGTCTGAACATCAGAGTACCATGCCCTAATGAGTCGAAGCCTCCAGAGTTTGGACCATAATCGCCACCACCACCCTCGATGTTCGCAGTCAAGTTGTGATTAACCATGCCCCGATACGCGCGCGACAATGATGCATTCAGACCTTTGAGTTCTGCGTAGTGCGAATAGATGCCTTCGAACCCCGGACGGATGTTGTACCGCTGCTTCTCCGAGATCACAGTAAAATTACCTTCGTAAGTTTCGTAGGCTTTATATGGCACATCGCGGCCAAGGTTATATTTGGCTACGTATTCGGCACTGTTGTTGTTAGTCACGCAAACGTTAAGTTTGGTGGTCCTTTCACTTACCCGTTCAGTATCTGATTTTCATACAAACCAAAAAGGTCGACATTCTGGCTGCGACCCTGCTGTCCAATGGCCGCAAGCAGAGCGAAGCAGAGTAAAGCATGGCCCTGATCGCGTCCGGTCTCTTGGCTTTGCATTATTGTCTTGCCGGAGCCTTCCTCGGTAAAGTTTGCAATGGAGAAGAAGGGCAGCGCTCCGTTAGCTACAGCGCCACTCGGCGGTCCATTGGCGAAATAATCGGTCGCATAGTTGTACATGGTGATATTGTCGTTGAACACGCCAATAGCCATCAAAGCTGCAATATTGCAAAGGTCCCAATTTGCGTAGTAATGATCCGGTTTATCGTTGTGATTAAGCAAGAAGTCGTGGCTCATGGGAGCAAAGACCTCATTTAGCATACGTCCGAATGTGGTCTGGTTCACTTCGGGCCAGCCAGTGAAGCCACGCAAGAGTTCTCCAGCATTAGCAAACTGGTAGCCGTATAGTCCCGATGCAAGAAACCGATCGGAGGTCCCGTCAATGCGCTTCAGCGTGGACGCCCAAACGTCTAGGATTCCCACAGCTGCGGTGGCGTACGTAGTGTTCTGAGTGATATGATACCGTAAAGCCAGCTGGTAAGCTGAATGGATATCACGGTAAAGCGAAGAGTAATTTTCCGTCAAATTATCACGTTTGCCTCTTACAACAACCTCCTTGGGGGACGGTTGGCGTGTAGGCTGGGCCAGGGAGTTGGCTTCCAGATGCTGAAAGGCTTTCAGCCACGGTTGGTCGCCGTGTTGTACATGCCACCGAACTCTCTGGAGATCTTCTTCGGTGTGAATAGCTCCTGGGTGCTTGAAAGTCTGCACTTGGAGACCGCCAGCGTTTTCGGCATTGATCGACAATGTTTGCAAAAGGACGCTGAATAGAGGAAGTGCGAAAGATGATAAATGCATCCTTAAGAGCAATCAACTAGCTCTATGAAAGATATCTAGCCAGCATAAGCGCACATTCGGAGGTTTTATACCAGATTCCACGACGCTCGCGACTGAGATGAAAGGACCGGACAGGGGTATCCATGGCTCCGCTTCGGGTGAATGCACGTCCCCTTTCTTTCTGCTTGCTTATTTTAATCTGACTGCTAGCCCGCTGCAAGTACTCCATGTTTCCCCGCAAAATTGGAAGTCAATTTGAACAAGTTCCGGGTTACGTCCACCGGAGATGAATGGGTCTTGACAGGGAGAAGATCTGCAACGGCGTCGATCCGGACCTTCTCCGAAGTACATATCGATGCACCCGGTAACTCAATCTCATGGGCCGTTCAATGCTGCGTTAGGGCACGTATTTTGTAGACGGACCTTTACCGCATGGTACGAAGACCTTTTCGCCCATGTACCAAGATCCTGACTTTGTGTGCATGCGTTTATGTCACTGAGGCACCCCGATCAAGTGGACCGAGATTCAAGGAAGATGTGAAAGTAAAATTTGAGCTTTGCGCTCAACATAGCATCATCCAGAAAGGGGGGGGGGGGGGGCGTTGCTTTGCACGGGCTACAAATCTTCTCCATACGCGGCAAGCTACAAAGCGAATCTACGCTGGAGAAATTACAGATGATTGTTATGGCTTGTGTGACCTTCTTGGCAAAATATTGTAAAAGTCGGGTTGGAGTTGATGATCACAGCACTTGAGTTCGCGCCGGCGGCACCAAAGCGAGAAATGATAAGCATTAAGGCACAGAACGTAGAGAATTTCAAAGAGTATGAGACAACCCCTAATGACGAATAAGCCTCAACTAGGTACTAGGTATGAAAAGAAGAACCTTGGTGTCGTGGCTCTCGACTTCCATCTGGACATGACTGGCACTATCATGGAACAATTCGTCAGACCAAACATCTTTGACGCTGTAGCGAACTCCATCACGCAGATATGAAATATCGGCGCTGTTAATTTCAATCTTCTGTGTTACATTGCTCTCATTGAGAACAAGGATTGCTGCTCTACCTCCACTAAGTGGTGCAAGCCATGTCTGATAGAAGTGCTCTTTGCTCAATGATGCGACGTACCGAGCGGCACTTCCAAGTGTATCCTGAGATATGGATAAGATGTCTTTGTTTTTCAGGATCGATAGAGTTTCATTTTTCAGGCTTGACAGGTCAGTGCTGATCATCAATGGACTTTTGAGAGCGGCCCAGAACGATAGCTGTGTCCGTTCTTGAGGCAACGTGAGATGTCCTATTTCCAAACCATCCATGTCTGGCCATGCGCTTCCACTTTGGACGAATGGCGCAATCTCGCGCATTTTTCTGATGATGGTAAGAACGCTGCAGCCAGCATAGCCGGTATTGAGACAGTATGCTGTCTTGCAAGCACAGTCACCAGCTCCGTCCAAGAAGAGCGGTTTAATATCACCCGACATTCTGTATGATTGTGCAGTTTCTGAACCACGTCAAATTTAGTGTGACGGGAGTATCCAATGAACTTACGGCCAGCCCAGAACCAAGGGTACTGGTATCCCCATTCGCACAAAGCGTAGAATATATCTCGTCCCGACTGAGAGATTGCATTACGCATTCGAGAGAATCTTTCTGGTGGACTGTGTGTTCCAGCTTCAAATCCACCACAATTGTCGTACTTGAGATAGTCAACCCCCCACTCTGCGTAAGTAGCAGCGTCAAGTTCTTCGTAGCCCCAAGATCCAGGCTGGAAGCCACATGTATAGACCCTAATGTATGTTCAGTCTTGCATTTTGATAAGATTATACCATACTGTCTTACCCAGCGTCGCTGTATATGCCGAGCTTGAGACCCCGGTTGTGCACATAGTCAGCAATTTCAGCGATTCCCTCTGGGAACAACGTAGTATTGGCCTGCTGTCTTCCGTCCGTATTTCGAGTTGAAGCCTGCCAACCATCATCGATCACAAGATATTTGAAGCCAGCATCACGGAGACCAGTAGATATCATGAGGTCAGCGGTGTCTTTCAAGATAGTGGAGTTGATCTGGAGCTTGAACGCATTCCAGCTATTGTTTGTCAGCTTTGGCCAAGCATATTCCGATGGTGATACATACCTGTTCCACCCCATCTGCGGGCTTTGATTTAGCAATTTCGCTTGACCGAATGGCACCATAAGCAATAGTGATGAAAAATATGTTTTCATTGTCATCGTATGGTGGTTGTGTTGTCAAGGTGTTGGTGCTGTATCTGCAATATAACTTTCAGAGTTGTCTCTGATGGCCTTAGACGCCGAGATGGCTACAAGTATCCAAAAAGAGGCCAGTAAACATGGCCCGCCACTCTAACGTGCTACACACTGATGCGTTAGAGATACTGTACGGAGTATACCACCCGATCCCAGGTGCCTGCACACATATTCGGAGACGGTCCGGCACTTCTCCCGCCCGCCGCTACGAACAGTCCAGCGCTAATCGTTTCCCCATGGGGACATTGATCGTCGACTCTAATTGAGCATAATAGTTCAAAGGGACTCAGATTGCTGGTACCTGCTAGTGACTGGTCGGGCATGCCCAGCTATACAATCTCTTCTTGTTCGCTAGACTATGAAGATTTACTCCAGTCTTGTGATGCTCTCAGCTGCCATGAATTGTGCCGCCAGCAAACCAACCGATCCTCTTATTTATGCCTCGATCCCGGATGATACTTATATCGCGCCCAAGCAAGGTCTGACAACCTTACTCGATGTAATAAAGTCGCGCGATGATCTGAGTGCCCTGGCACGCGGTCTCCAGGAGCCAGCCGGTTTGGTTTCTCGAAGACAAAGATCGCAAATTGAATACTTACACCCATCAGGTTTCGCGGCAGCTTTCGATACTCCCGCAACTTGGAATTTCACATTCTTTGCGCCGAGCGACACAGCATTCAACAATACTGGCGCCTACTTTAGCACGTTCCGCGCAACACCTAAGGGCAAATGGTGGTTGGGAAACCTGCTGACTCACCATTACATCCCCAATACGATTCTTACCAGAGACAAGTTCAACGAGACTCTGTCTCGTCTGCAGACGGCTACGTACATGTATCTCAGCACTCAGCAGATTGACGGACTGGTTACCATCAATAAGGTGGCGCGAATTACCGAAGCTGACATTCCCATCGGTAACAATGTAAAAGCGTCCTCTACCGCATAGAAAGACATGCAATTGACAATAATCAGGGGGTCATGCACATCATTGATCGCATACTTGATCCTTCGGCTCAATTGTTCGAAGCTGAGCTGCCGAAGGTCAGTCAGGGCTTCATTCCTGGTAGTTGCTCAAACCCTCAACTTCCATACTGCTGAGGTGCTCCTTTGATTCAACTGCGCCATAGTTCTGGAGTACAGATACCAAATCCGTAGACTACCTAATAAACAATCTCGACTGCGCCAATTTCAGATCGCCATACAGGACTCACTACCAGAGTGCCAGGTGTAACCCTAAGCTGTGCTTTCAAGGTAGACCAAGCGATGTGAATATGCAATCCGTGTCCATAGCGGTAAGAACTAAGCTTTTATGACGCCTATGATCTGTTGCAGCGCTGCATTTTACTGTAGTACGGTTCATCTCTTTCTTACTCCAAGACCATCTTCTCTAATAACGAAGTAATGCGAAAGCAAGCTTCTACAAAAAAGAAAACTTCAGAGCTATAATCCAAAGCAACTGCGACTTAAAATCAGCCTTTTTTTGGACTACAAGAGCGTGTATGGATACAACAAGGTGTAATATCATTGGCAGTTTTCGCGATAATTCAACCCATACGTCTCCTCAACCTTGAGAAAGCCAGCTTCTAGTGACTCATACGACCATGGCTCTCAGTTACCACTTGCAAAAAGCGCAAAGGATACGCCAGTGAAGACGAACCATCCAGAAGGCGCGAACACCAGCCATGAAGACTCCGTAGAGGTCACAAGATATTTCTGCTTATGACCCCTATCTTCGTTGTGGTTCGCACATGTAATGAAGCTGAATGAGTACGTTGTTGGTGTTGCCAGGATTTCTGCTGCTAGGTCGCAGGCGGATGGACTGTTCAGAGGTATTTCAATATCCTATTCTGGCGGTGCCAGCTTCCTGAATATATCATGAGTAAGTGAGGACTGACCTCTTTCGTTCCGTTGCGCACATGATCCGCATACACACAAAGTCCCTGCTCATTTTCACATGTTCGAACTCCGAGATCTTGATGCTGCAATGCGCTTATATATGCACTGGTACCTATACTTTGCATGTATTGAAGTCCGACTTCGATAGGTTGGGGTTAAGCTATGAAAGTCATATTCAAAGACTTCTGTTTACGGAAAAATCCAGCTGTTTGATCGCGATCGCTGAGGCTGAAGACATTTGATATGAGTGCCAGACCTCTCTGTTCAGTATGCTCTTTTGATCTCAGCTTGAAGATCTTTGAATAAGGGGTATGAAGTCTCTACCACTCGGAAAGCAATGAAGGCCCCTCAAATGGTCCAAGAATCCTGCTAAAGGCTGTGCAATGTTTTGGATGTCGTAACTCCTGCCCTCATCATTCAGCATGATAGGTTGCCCGTTGTTCATTATCGGTCCATCATCTTCCCATCGCACAGTTGTAAGAAACGTCTCGCGCCCCAAAAGTGATGATGATGGCCCATTGATCTGCCGGCGAGCAAGGAAGGATGCGTACCGTTCTCCGTCAGATGCCTCCACGAAGACAGCATGACCCGTAAACTGCACTTTCAGGTTATTGAAAACGTAGGCTCCGTTGTAGATAAGAGGATTGTTTGGTGCTGGTAACCACGGCCATCCAGGTCAATGTGATCGTGCTATTGATGCTCGGTGGAGGTCATCAGTACCTCCTGTTTCACGCAAAGTAAGCACATAGTTTTGTTTTGAAGGCTGTTTGTGTGCGAACTTTCCTTCTGCAATGAGCACGGAGTATTGCGGATGTCGAAAGAATATCTTATGCCCTTCAGGTCGTGCCGATTCATCGTGCGGTAATGTGCCATTCCAAAGGGACCGATAAGGTCCAACGCATCGGCCTGAGCTAAGGTCGACCTCACATTGGCTAATCCGCAATAGTCGATCTTGGTTGTTGTTCGGTGCCATGATGTTCAAATAAGTTTTGTTCGTTTGGGGATCCTGAAAAAGCTGCAGATCAATACCCCACGGATCTGCCCAAGTGAGATCGGACCATTCCTTCATATCTTTTGATGAAAGCCATGCCATACGTGGCCATACTTGGGCGACTGGCTCATAGGTCCATCGTGTGGTATACACGAGATAGATGCGGCCATTGGTGTAGGACAATGAGGGCGCCCATACATGTATCGAATATCAACAAATACCTAAGCAGACCGGCACGAGTATCCACCAGCTGAAGCTGGCGTTCCAAACAGTTGTATCTGACTAGGCCATGTCAAAGCGTGCAAGAACAACTGCCAGTCTTGGAGATTGGATGATCGATAGATAGGGACTCCTGGGTAGAATTCGAAAGATGATGTTGCATGAAAACACTCGTCTCCAAGACGCAAGATAGCAGGGTCAGGATTAAAACCCAATGTGATGGGGTTCCGAATGATAGACACGGCTTGAACAAGGGGGATGAATCAAGCCAAGGAGACTCTTTTCACAGATACAAGCATACTGCAGGCTTAGAGCTATGGGAAAGACAACGCATAGTCGCGCGAAGGAGCACCTTTTGAGGAGATGTTCCATGTTTTTTTGATAGATCGTGCATTTGGCTTCCAGTAGGGACTTCTTAGACGGTCCATTTGTCGCGGGGAAGTGAAAGTCAATGTACTTCTGGAAGCGGATTAGCGTGGCTCTAGCGCTGCTGGCGGGCAGATGCCCGTGAGATACGCCGGCCTCCGTGCAATCGTCACCTACCGTCGACACATCACGCTTCGGCTTATACACGATACCATGCGGGGACACAAAGGAAGTTCTACCGCTTTCCGGTGGCTTTCATCATTCTTGAAGCCATCATCGCTTACGGAATAGGGATACGCACATGAGAACGCTACATATACCAGGCGCCGAAGTGCAGCTGTAACCAACCGCTCCCACTTACTTGGTGTAGATCAGACACTGCAGAAAAGACGGCTTCTGCTATAATCCTCGTTCCAACCCACCTCAACAGCCAACATATTATCACCATGTCTCCCAAAGACTTCGGAGTTGGAACTTCCGTCGACGATGCTGAAAGACAGGATGAAAAGAAACATGCTCTACACAGCGAAGCTGTTGATACTCAGACTGCTCAGTATACTTCTGGTGCACCAATCGAGATCGATGCGGCAACCAACAAGCGTCTCTTTTGGAAAATCAATCGCCGCATCCTTGCAATACAACTTGTCACGTATTTCTGTCAGTCTCTGGATAAGGGGACCCTAAACTTTGCGTCGATAATGGGCATCAAGACAGACGCAAACTTGGTTGGACAGGAGGTATGCTATTTTTCTAGACCCTTTCCTTTTTTAGTTTGAACTATTGGTCTGACAACTCTTAAGTATCAATGGCTAGGTACTATACTATACATCGGCATACTTTGCGGAGAGTGGCCGCAGAATTTGCTGCTTCAAAAGCTTCCTCTCGCGAAAGTTTTGTCCGTCAATGTCTTTATTTGGGGAGTTGTTGTTGCTTGCTCTGCAGCCTCGACCAATTTTGCTTCCCTAATGGCTGTTCGATTTCTTCTTGGTTTCTTCGAATCATGTGTACAGCCGGCAATGATGCTTTTGACTTCGATGTGGTACACGCGCGAAGAGCAATCCCTATTAAACTCTCTATGGTATTGCATGTCGGGTGTGCAGCTGATGGTGAGTCTTCGGACCTTCCCATCAAATCCTGTTCTTCGCTGACGTCTGTAGATCGGTGGCCTTCTTGCTTTCGGTGTGTCGCACTTTTCTGGGGGCACCATCAAGAACTGGCAGCTACTCTTCCTTATTCTGGGTGTGGTAACATGTGTATGGTCTCTTTGCATCGGACTGTTCCTACCCGACAGCCCAATGACGGCAAAATGCTACACGGAGGACGAAAAAAGGTTGATGATTGAGCGAGTCCGACACAATGAGACTGGCATCCAGAATCGAAAATTCAAGACAGGACAACTGGTCGAAACTCTGAAAGACCCGTTCGTTTGGTGCTGCGTTTTGCTCATCACTGTCGCGAATTTGGTCATTGGAGGACTTGGGGTCTTTTCGAACCTTATTATTCGGGAGTTCGGATTCTCATTGCTGCAGACGCAGCTTTTGAACATCGCCCAGGGTGCCTGGACAATCATCGTGATGGTCGGCTCAGCGCAAGTCTCTCAAAAGTCGGGTCAGACGTGTTTGACCATGATGGTAAGATAATTGCTCTTGTCTATCGTTTTCTTGCTAACCTGGCATAGTTGTGGACAATCCCAGCGGTCGTCGGCACAGTCGTTATCCTTATTGTCAAGCCCACACCATCGAACTCTGGCGGTATGCTTATTGCCTTCTACTGCACCCAGTTCTTCCTTGCACAAGGCAATATGATTATCTCCCTCGTTACACGGAATATCGCGGGCCAAACCAAGAAAAGCACTACAATGACTATGGTTTTCGTTGGGTGGGCGGTGGGTAATCTGATTGCGCCACAGATCTTTCAAGAGAAGGATGCGCCGAGATATCTCCCTGGCTTCTTAGTCCATATTGGGGTCTATGCGGCATATTTGTGTCTCGTGGTGGTGACTCGAATTGTGCTCATGACACGAAACCGACGCAAGGACGCCGCGGCTAGCCAGATATCACATGATCTGGCTTTTCAGGACCTCACAGACATCGAAAATCCTAACTTCCGCTATGTCTATTAAATATGTAAGCATACGCGAGCAGGTAGATGCGACTTGGCTTGATCGGAAGTTAGTTGTGTAGATAGGGAATGATACTTTCTTGCGTTATCAAGCGTTCTTTTACTTTTGCACTTCCTCGTAGGAGACAGAAATTGATGTCTCCAGGTCTGATTGTGGTTATAAGTAGTGCCCCACATGATGACCTTAACGAGCCTGTGATATTCACTTGTACTGCACGATGTGCAACAAACATGTGCTGTAACACGAACAACGATACTGAGATTGCCAGCAGTACTCTTCTAAGCCATGACTGCTATCAGACATCGGATATATGCCTTGAAACATTTGTAAGCGTCGCTTGTTGAACTGCAGTTTTACCCATGGCCAGTTGACTTGGCGGCTCAAGCAATGTAGCCAAGCGCGATGTAAAGCTCCCGTTACCCAATATCTTCGGAAGCATATTCTTTCCTTGATGATACAAAAACACCGACTCGTGTGTCATCGTGTTCGTGAGGCCGGGAAAGTGACCGGACAGATGTCAGCGAGCACTGCTTTCCACGGAGGCCGGGCCGCACTTTCGCCGCCCGCTATCAGCGCAGATGTCGCGCTACACACTATGGCCCGGCCGCCCGATAGCCTACAACAATCCTGAGCTACATTTATATCATACTGAATCGCGGGGCTCTGGATATAATCAGTCGCACGTTAAATTCATCCCGCACGTTTACCAGCAGACTTCGATATGATCGAGACGGACTCTCACCACAACCCCCTTTTTGTGAAACCCGGTCGTAAGAGAGGACATATTGGAACAGAACAGAATGAAAGGAGAGTGCGAGACGTGGTGTTGACTCCCCCCAAAGACGATGATCTGGTTGCTGTACGTTAGTTCGTCAACAACACACCTGCATGTTCAAGCTGCTCAGTATTACTAGGACTCCGAGGCTTTTACAGAGCTCAGCTCGGATTCGACCGCAAGTCTCAACGCGAGAGATCTTTCTCTATTGTTTGGTACGTCGGTCGAGTTGAAGATTTGGGGTATGGCAGCGAGAGGCCTGAGGCTGAAGAGTCCACCGTCCAACTACCCAGAATACACTAAGCCAGGAGAAAACGACTACGTATATCGAGATCTCAAATTCTGGACCTCTGGCTTTTTCCCGGGTAGTCTGCACCTGCTGTATGAGCGAAGAATGAGATTTGGGCATATACTGAGGACCACTTCGGCGTATTCGCCAGGTTTCCATGACTTGCAGCTGGAGTAAGCATTCACATCTTATCGATGTACTATAGAAATGTACTGAATGACACAGGTTTGCCTGCAAATACTGGACAGAAAGCCTACACCAGAATGCATACCTAGGTAACACACACGACCTCGGCTTCATGATTATGCCGTGGGCGAGAGTAGCGTACGAGGTCAATCACGATCTCCGTTCTCTGGAGACCATCAAGACGGCTGCTCAAAGTCTTCTCAGCCGCTACAATGAGGAAATTGGATGTGTCAGGTCGTGGGATCAGTGCATAACGAAAAAGTACAATTTCTACGACACAGAGTCCGACTTCATGGTCATCATAGTGAGTGTTGTGCTATTTGTCCCTCCCTTTACTCTTGCTCATCACAATCAGGACAACATGATGAACCTAGATCTCCTCTTCTATGCAGCTTCGAAGACAGGAAACGAACGAATGTTCGCTGCGGCTGTCTCTCACGCTCGCACGACTGCCCGCACACACATACGCTCAGACGGCTCTACAACCCACTTGGTAGTACTCAATACCAAGGATGGCACAATCAAGCATCGTTTGACGAACCAAGGCTATTCTCATACTTCGTGCTGGGCGCGCGGCCAATCATGGGCTATTGCGGGATTCGCAGAGACATATACCTGGACGCGCGACACCGCTTTTCTCGACGTAGCCTGCCAGTGTGCAAATTATTTTATGAACCGGATTCCTGAATCTGGCATTGTGCCGTGGGACTTTGATGCTCCCGTGGGCGAGGGTATATCGCGGCCATCTGACGTAAGCGCCGCTATGGTGGCCGCATACGGAATGTTGCTCGTTCACCAAGCGCTTTTGGCGCAAGGAAAGAGTTCCTCTTACCTGAAAAACGCCTTTGTTCTCATCCGGGCAGCTTGCGCCCATCACATCAACCCTCCAGCTACTCTGGTGACCGACGAAAAGGTTGTGGAGACAGTCGAATACGGCAAGTCGGTTGAACTTAGCCTGGATGTGAACATGGTTGAGGGTGACACGATTCTCAAGGGAGCGACAATCAACAACTATGAATTTGCGCCAAGGCGATGGGCAAATCATGGTCTGGTCTATGCCGATTATTATTTTTTGCTTGTTGGCAATAAACTCCTAGAGCTGGGTTTTGGGCCAGCCAATATAGACAAGTGAGGGGCTCCAGACAGATTTTATCTTTCAAGTCTCAGAGAACTGATGTAATGTTTCGTAAATGTTGGACTGAGTGAATTCGTATGAATTCTGTTCTGTTTCACACTTGGTTCGCCGCTGCGTGTGCTTACTCACTGCCAAAACATGGGCCCCTCCTTTCCAACCAGATATCTTCGATCAGCCATTTAGCACTTTTGCAGGCTCTGACTTATCCTCGGCGCAATCGATAGGTTGCCGGATTGACTCCGAGTATTTTAGACTCAATTCATCCAACGGCATAAATGAAAATGCGGAAGAGCAAGGACAAAACCATGATCTCTTTTTCGGAGCTCCATCTCTCCATATGGTTGGTCGAATGCGCCAGGACATTGTGAGATAGTGTGCTTCAGGATTGAGCTGATTCACGCTGTGTGTCCTAAGCCTCGTTCAGATAGATGACTGTTGATAGGCGCTTACGCGCTGATCGGGGAGGAATGGATAATCGAGATAAGATGCCATGTCTTCGAACGTAACCGCGTTTTCAAGCGGCAATTCGGAAGACAGGTGTAAGGTGTCTTCAATCCCATTATGTTCTGGTTGGGAGCCACCATTAAAGTCGGACTCGTAAGACATCTTGCCTTGGTTATCCACCGTAATCTGCGCCTGGAATGCGAGTGGCAGAGGTGGGAAGGCCAGTGTCATACTGTCGGGGCTTTCTCCTTGGCAATAAGGTATAGGGAGTACTTCTCCAAAAGTACCAAGAGGACGATACGAGGCACCGTTGCTGATTGAAGCATCTTGTAAGTCAAGAGACTGAGGTCGTGGCGTAGCTAAAGTGGAGGGCGCCTGATATTCTGAGTATGCTGCTTGACGCATATCCGCAGTTTGTACACCAGATTGCCGAGCGCGATCTAAACGCATGGCAAACTTTGATGCCAGATTTTCTTGAGAGCTTGAGATGGGACCGTTCCATCGGCGAGACATTTCATGAAGGCTGTTGACGAGGTTGTCGAACTCAGAGGGCAGCTGCATGTGGTAATAGAATGAGTGGGCAATGAGCATACGGCCACAGACAAATAAACAAAAGGCAAATTGGGGATTAGTCAAGAAGTCTGTGTCGCGAAGGAATGACTCCACAATCTTAACGACTTCGGTCGCAGCCGCCAGGCAAGTGTCAGCGCTCGAAGGAGACGGGAGATTGATAGGTACTGACTGCCACTCGGGAGAAGGATACGCGATGCCCTGGTGTAAAAGCACAACAGCAGTATTGTGAGTTATGTGTGCTAAGGTCAGGTTGGGGTCCATATTGCCATCCTCATTAAGGGCACAAGCCAATTTCCAACGCTGAGGCAGGTAGAGCTTCCACCTGCAATGACTAGTCAGCCTGTGCAATTCATGCGCTCTAGGTCTAGTCCCTACTGTATAAGGCGGAGATCCAATTGCTTAAACCTGATGAGCCAGAGTTCAATATCGTGAGCTCGAGCGACGTCCACAGCTTGTTGCAGGAAGAAGGACGTGACTAAGCTCAGGTTTTCGGTAGCTTCAATGCAGTAAGCGAAACCACCCAATGACTCTTGATCTGCCGTTTCCGGCCGTGTGTTCGGTAGTCGGTTGCTGGCTTGTTCAGAAGGACCGGATACTCCAAAGTATGGTGTTGAAGTCTGGAGAGGGTTTCCCTCTTCCCACAGAGCTCCTTCGCACGGCAGTCGGCGTTTGACCTCAGCACTAGTGAGGCAGACATTCCAGCCTGTGGTAATGCTGCAGAACCTGTCCATGAGGAAGACGTTCCAGAAAACCCTGCGTCGTTCTTCTCGTTCACTCCAAGATTCGCATGGTCTTAGAAATTTCATCCTTTTAACGAGTACTTTTGTTTGATGCGATGCGGACTGTGGGTCATCGTCTTCGACACTCAGTTGCAATTGTTCCACCGTGCGCGCCATGCTTCCAATTATGGACCAAGCGGATGGTCCTCTGCCGCTCCCTATGATATCAAAAGCACATATAATCAGTGCCTGAAGGTTCTCAACCGAAAAAGATTCCATGCTCTTCAAGATTACAGACTGTCGACATGATTGCGCCAGTCGAGACCTCTCTCCAGCAGCACCAAGACGTCTATCATCCGAAAAACGAATACATGTTGAGGAAATAGCGCACAGGATTGTGCCTGTATCCTTCTTATCTTCAAAACTTTTCAGCCGTTGTCGAAATTGCCGCACGTGAAGTACTGGTATCCATGGATGGATACGAGCGAAGTAGATCTCTACCAGAGCTTCGAGCAGATCTGGAGGTATCGATTCGAAGTCGAGAAGCGTCGACCGAGTGCGCTCAGATGTAGGCTGGCTTGGCTTCTCTTGAGTCCGTGACCTCTTTGTCGTCGCCGAGTCGGAAGGGTTCGGGTGGTCCTCGGCGCGTCTTCGTTTGTGTCCAAGGGATCCCAAGGCTTCTCTCAACTGCTCAGTGCTTCGAGAAAGATCATTAGGGATGAGAATTGGAGCCAGACTCTGGCCGTGTAGTTCCTGGAGGTGATGCTGCCAAAGAAGGCCTTGGCCCAAGAACATGTTCTCCAATGCGTCGAGTCGCCGTGTAAGACGCTCAATGGCCCCTGGTTTCATTCCTGGTTTCCCCTTGTCTTTATCATATACACAAGAGACACCATTTTTGACACATTGTGAACAAGGCGTCTCTCTTGAACATTTAGCCTTCTTCTTTCGACACACTTGACAAGCCGGGCCGGCAAGATCGTCCTGTTTCTGTGCATTGCGCGCATGGCTGCCATCGTATTCGTCTAGATCCGAAGCATCTTCAAAGTCATTCATGGCGACGTGCACATCGCAGTGCTGATGGGCGCAAGGCGGCTACAGCTGTGCAAAATGCGGGGAGTCGCGTCCAGCGTGTGGGGTTTGTGGAGTGCAGGTTCGCCGAGGCTGGCTCGGGGCCGGAGCAAGTCACGGGCGATTGCCCGAATCCGCCAAGAAAGCCTCCGCTTTTACAGTTGGTCACCTTAGATTACTTCGCAAGAAACAAGCGGACTTCGCAGTTGTCATGTTGTGTTCCAACTTCGGATCTTGTCCTTCCATACTGATGCTGCTGACTAAAGTTTGATGTGCACGTCACTGACGGCTTATGGCTGCTGCGCAAGCAAGCGGCACAACACCTCCGACTACTTGTGAAGCTCAGCTTAGGAGTGTACCTCTGAACTTCAGAAGTGACCATTCAAATGAGAGCCTGTGAGTGGTAGATGCTCCGTACCTTTTGAGACGCCTCATTTTAGTCACGATCCTCCAAAACTCACCAACGAGGTCTCCTGCGGTGGCCAAGGCTACATATCGGAGACCCCTCAAAGAGCCCCGCGCAGGTATTATATGATTGCTGGTGTCATTGGCAGAGTCCGACTGCGGACGGAGGCACAAGAGCTTGGACTTCAAGGTTACAGTGCACCGCGGGCTGTCTTCGGAATGGGCATGAAACTTCGATGTGGCTGCTAAGAGCCTCACAATTGAGCCTCAGTTTCCTGATATTGATCGGATCCGAATAACCAATAAAGTGAGCCCTTACCGGCCGACAACTCGTTTGCAGGCCAATGCGCATCGGGTCGTTTCGCGCTGCTGACCCTGCCCAGCCACTATGGCTCGTGGACCCACCATAAACAACGACTCGTAAGAAGCAGGTCCCGGGTAGGAAGCTCAGTCAAGCACATGCTGAGGCAAGAAGAGCCTCGTCTCGGTCATAGGCATGTGGCAAGTAGCATCTTGTGTTTAACTACAGTCATTTTGACAGCACGTTCGTGCTCCAGATCCTTCTCAACACCTGTAAATCCACACATTCGCGACACGAAGCTGTCTGAACAACATGGCTGACCTTCTCATAATCGCCATATTTCGCGCGTCAGCGGCGCGTCCCTCAACGTTGCTCGGCACCAGGGCCGGCTTGGCTCCTCAAACAAGACCCCATTATCTTGGCCGACCGAACAACACCAAGATTCGACCCCACAAGAACGTCGGAGCCGTAGCCACATACACAACTACCGCCTCTTGTCGTCTCCTGGGCGAGGATCCAGCGGGTTGCCCTACACGGTCTTGTCGTCACATTCGCAACAATCCCACAATGCTAGTGTCTTGTCTCTCAGCTTTCCACAACGGCTTTACGGCCAACTATGTGGACCAAGCATGCATGCCATGCTGCCAATGTGGAACAACAAATGAATCCTTAGTGCCAGCTTCCGATGGCTGGTGCTCACGAGTAATCATCTCCGAGTGTCAGAACTGTGGAACAGCGTATCGGACGTGGGGTACCAGGTCGGAGATCAAACTGGGGTAGTGTGGAGTAACTTCTTCGTATAAAAGCCAGATGCTCGCCTCAGTATTGAGAGATATCTGTTCCCAATCTCTTTCATATCTTAATCATGGCTGGTGTACCGAACATGCAGAACTCAGAGCCGGTCGTGCATGGCAGCACAATGGGATCCGCCGCCCCACATATTGTCATAGAAAAGCACAAAGATACGGATGCCGATTACCTTGAGGCAGTCCCTACAAATCAATCTATAGAATTTGCAGAAGCCAAGAAGCAGAGTGCGGTTGAGGCACTCGGTATAGAGGACTGGCAAGCCAAGGAGAAACAGATCGTCCGAAGGCTTGACTTGACATTGATGCCACAGCTGTGGATTCTTTACAGTGCGTGCTCCACCGCTTATCGCGGTCCCAGAAGTACATTCTGATGCCAAATCTAGTGTTCAACTACCTCAATCGAAATAACCTTGCGTAAGTCCACTTCCCACGAACATGACGAAGGGTATTGATGATGTGCAACAGACAGGCTCGGTTGGATGAAGACTTTGAGGCAACCCTCAACCTGGGTAACACTGATTACAGTACAGCTGTAGCTCTACTCACAGTCGGGTATGTCACCTTGTGTCTTGATATGCGACGAACAACGCTAATATACCACAGTTACATGCTTGCACAGCTCCCATCAAACATGTAAGCGCGCTCCATGCATACAATTTGAAGCCCAATGCTTAGACTTGACAGGCTAATCACGCGCGTCCGCCCACAACTTTACCTCCCCATTTGCGCAATCATATGGTCAGGTGTGTCAGCGGCAACGGCTGGAGTCAGCAATCCTGGCGAGCTATTCGCTGTTCAAATTGTGTTGGGGATTGTGGAAGCCCCTCTGTTCCCAGGAGTTAGTCGCTCTAGGATCCGAATCTTTGCTCTAAACTAACCACGATAGGCTGTTTTTCTCATGTCTTGCTGGTATACCCGTCGTGAGCTCGCTCTCCGTACTGCTCTTCTCTACTCTGGACTGGTGCTTGCCCAAGCTTTCTCCGGCTTGATTGCTGCTGGAGTGTTGTCCGGTATGGTTGGAGTCGCAGGTCTCAAGGGTTGGCAGGTAAGTTCCATCTTTCTTTGGATTCGCAATATACACGCTAAATCTTTCCAGTGGCTCTTCATCTTAGAGGGCGCGCTTAGTGCATTCTTCGCCTTGACAGCTTTCTTCATCCTTCCCAACTACCCCCACACCAAGTCTGGAGGCCAAATGTGGATAATGACTGAGGACATGAGAAAGATTGCAGTTGCTCGCATCCAGGCCGATCGGGTTGAAGCGCATTCTGAGTCTACCGTATGGCAGGGCTTACGTCTGGCTCTTACAGATGTCAAGACATACGTAAGTATAAATCTGAAGACCGAAACTCCTTTCCTCTACTAATTTGAAGACAGATCTTCATTTTTATGAACATTTTCATGACGAGTTCTTATGGGTTCAATAACTTTTTCCCTACTATGGTGCGGGGTTTTGGTGTTGGCAACAGGACCATATCTCTACTCCTTACTGCTCCTCCTTACATTCTGGGTACAGCTGTATCTTTTCTTGTCGCTTGGTCGTCCGACCGCAAGAAAGAGCGTGGATTCCACATTATGGCCAACAACTGCTGTGCCATTGTTGGATTTATTATTTCTGTTGCCACTTTGAACACTGCAGCTCGCTACACCGCAGCCTTCCTTTACACTTCGGGCAGTTTCTCAGCAAACGCCTTAGTATATACATGGGCAGTCAGCTCCTTGGGACAGACACCGGAGAAGCGAGCCGCTGGTGGCGCTATCGTCAACATCTGCGGTCATCTGGGCAATGTGGTCAGTACGCCCCTTCAAAACATCGTCGACTGACTGCTAACATGTGATCTAGATGTCACCTTATTTCTTTCCCGACAGCGATTCACCTCGCTACACTATGGCCATGATCTTGCAAATTGTCTTTGCGGGCTTGACACTGTGCATGGCATTCACTTCGAAGACATACCTCAAGAAGCAGAACAAGAAGTTGAAGGCGGCCTCGGACCAGACAGGAAGCTTTTATAATCCATTCACAACATAGTCTGCTGTATTCCACATTAGAATGAACACCAATCGCAAATGGTCATAAACTCTTTAGGTTCCTTCACATGCCTCGCAGCCTAATGTACGCAATTTATTTGTCACGTTACTTTTTAGCTGCACTCGACGCCCTATTAACAAGTGAAAGCATCAGCCTTCCTTCAATCTTTATGAGACTACATGAGACTTGAGACTTACTAGCGTAGTTGCTTCCGATCTATACGCGAGGTGGAAGTACTCTAGCAATGTACGCATTGCACATCGCAATGACGTCAGCGGCCTTCGTTTCGAGGCTTCCAAGACTGTACGCAAAAGGTCCTGCACATCAAACTACGCATTCGCATTGACATTCCTCGATGAAGTGATTGGCCATTCTGTTTTTCAAGGACGCAAACATACGGTTTGCATATTCCGTGTCACCGTGCTCCAAACGAAGCCCATACAGTAAAACCAGGCAAAGTTTGCAGACTACTGGCATATTTGTTAAATTACAACGTCTGTTACTCCATTTTTACTGCTTATGTAGAGCTCTCTAGGATTGGGCCTCTATAGCGGCTTTCAAAGCTTAGAGTTCAGAAGGTCTTGTAGTCCACACTATCTGCTTTGCCAAGTCAGCCAAGCTAAGCGGGATGTCCTTAGTTCATAGAATGACCTATCACTATTCTCCCGTCGGATCTTCATCCATGTCAAGCACAGAAAAGTTGTTCTTGTCACCAACTGTCTGCCAATCGTGTTGCGCTTATTGTCCACATGATCACGCTACTGTGTTGACTGTAGAATAACGTGCTGCACATGGTTTACATTGAGCGGTCGATGCAGTATATATTCCTTCGGAATCAACCCAACCATGCAGGCGTCCTTCTTCTTCATTTTAGAACCCTCTGGCCAGTTGCGCAGGCATCATGATCATGTTGTCCCATGGGCTTGTCTTCGCAATCTGCACAGTCTTGGCAGGTGCAAGTTGGGATGGCAACATCAATTACGGAAGCCCTTCGTTGAGACACGCGCCCTTGGGGATTGACGTTCTAAAAGTCAAGAAAAGAATGCTCCAAAAACGTGATGGATCATATCATCATACCAAGGATGTCAAGTTCACACATGGTGTTGCATCTGTATGTACAGTGCCGACAGAGATGCGATCATTCAAACTTATCATGCCAGGGCGATCCCTTTGCTGATTCAGTCATACTATGGACGAGAGCTTCACCAGTCCTCGAAAACGATAGATCAAACGTGACAGTAGAAGGCACTGTGCCATACTTCAACCATGAAACCGAACGATATATCAAAGCTTCCAAATCCCCTGTTTGTGTAGGCTGGAAGGTCTCCACCAGCCCGGGAATGGTTGGTCAGGCTGACAGTCAAGGTACTGCCTACACTACTTCGGATATTGATTATACGGTCAAAGTATAGGGCCCATGTGTTCTCTGACCTTATGGCCATCCGTTGACACAGGCAGGTCGAAGCTAACGGGCTTGCTCCCTTTACTACTTACTATTATCAATTCACAGTATGTGGTACGGATATCACTTCGCCCGTTGGCCGAACAAAGACAGCGCCCGCTCCGGACGACGATGTTTCTCAGTTGAGCTTGGGAGTCTTTTCGTGTGCGAATTACCCCCTCGGTTATTTCAACGCATACGGCAATATTGCTCGCAAGGACAGTGTCGACTACATTTTACACCTTGGCGACTATATTTATGAAGATGAGGTTGGAGTTCCTGGCGAGGATGAACGCGCCATGGTGCCTGCGAAGGAGATTGTAACACTTTACGACTACAGAACCCGAATTGCGCAATATCGCAGCGACGAAGACCTGCAGGCTGCGCATGAGAAGTTTCCATTCATTACAGTCTGGGTCAGTCAGAATCCTTGCAGGTCATCGATTGGTCTAACATATCTGGCAGGATGACCACGAGATTGCCAACAACAACTGGCGAGATGGGTCTAGTACGATGAACAATACCGAGGAATCCTTTAACACATTTGGTGGAGTCTCGTTCGACCAAAGAAAAATGAATGCTGTTCGAGCTTACCTTGAATGGATGCCCCTACGTCAGATAGACATGAATGACAACCTAAGGATCTGGCGAAGCTTCCAAATGGGCAAGCTGTTAGATCTCGTCATGCTTGATACACGCAGCTATGATCGCAGCATTACTCGAGTTGGCTGGTAAGTGCAGTTCATTGTGTTGTCGTTGCACACTGACTGGCAGAAAGGAACGATGAATATGTCTATGAAATCTCCAACGATGCTGGCCGCTCAATCATGGGTTCGCATCAGGAGAACTGGTTCTTCCGCCAACTTTCTGAGTCGAAAGATCGCGGCGCAGTATGGCGTATCATCGGCAACCAGATGATATTCTCGCACATCAACAGGACTGGAGAAGGTGAACGCGACATTTCTGTCGATGTAGACGCCTGGGATGGCTACGTTGCGAGCCGCAACCGCACACTTCAACACCTATACGATAATAACATCGACAACACGATCA
This sequence comes from Stagonosporopsis vannaccii, assembly GCA_028584115.1. Classification (NCBI taxonomy): domain Eukaryota; kingdom Fungi; phylum Ascomycota; class Dothideomycetes; order Pleosporales; family Didymellaceae; genus Stagonosporopsis; species Stagonosporopsis vannaccii. The sequence goes on from VWXS01000020.1 coordinate 82,340, forward strand.
TGCTTGCCGGCGACTCCCACCAGAATTGGGTTTCTGACCTCGTGTGGTTGGACAGCGTGGCGTACGATCCAGCGACCGGGTCCGGTGCAATTGGTGTCGAATTTGCAGTTACCGGAACAACAAGCAACGGCCTCGATGGTCCCATCGTGAAGACAGAAGAGATCAGTGCAGCCTTCGTCCGTGACAATGAAGAGTTGCTTTGGCAGGAAGGATACTATCGCGGCTACACCGAGTTGCACATCTCTCCAGATAAGATCGAGTCACAGTATTTTGGCTGTCCAACAGTGGCGACCCGGAATGCCTTTGAAATATCTTTGGCAAATTTCACTGTCAATGCAGGAAACAATCACGTCACACGTCCTGTTGGCAATGGCAGGGTCGAGGCGGGAGCTATCGCAGAAGGTCAGGGCGAGGTCAGGGCAACCAACTTGACTCAGAATCTTGAGACTGGGGAGTGGTTGATTCACGCCTTTGATACAATGTTCTTGGAATGGGCACTGGAATGGTAGATGTGCAAACACTTGCAGTTGCGGTTCACAAGCTTGTGTAGAAAGCATCAGTGATAGGTGGTAATGGCAATTCTTTGCAGAAGGAAAGCCGGTTCGATAGAGTTTTGCGTATATTTTCAACCAGCTAGCATTACTGCAAGCATACTTAGTTATCAACAACACTTGTCTCGTGCCTCCGCCAAACCACGTAGCTCCTCTTTACACTGAACACTGCAAGGCAACCAGTTTAGCAAGTAACATACTTCATACGAGCCGATCACATGTTATAAACGAGAGAGCAGTAGAGGCAATCTCGATTAAGAGATCTTCATCCGCCTCAACTCCTTTACCATCGTGAGCTATTGTGGTGCGCGGGCCCTATGATAGACGTTGTGGAAAAATGTTAGATAAAGGCGAGGTGAAGTTAGCTTGGTAAGCAAGACGAGGTGCTCTACTGAAGAGAAGCTACGTTTGAGAAAAGAAGTTTATTTCTGATGTTTGGCTGGATGTCTCTTGGTACAGATCTTGGGCTGTCTAAAAGAAAACGAGTGCCTGGATGGCGCCGTTCTCAGATTATAGTAATGATTTGTTCTTCACCGTGTTCTTCGTAAACATTGCACATCTCATGCTCAGCACTATGGGGCTTCTCTGCCACAACAGCTCGCATCAGTCCAACACGCTTGTATCTTCCTTCCTTCTCCGTCAGCCTCAGAACGAGCCAATATCGATAGCAACCATCTCTACTCTGTGACAGCCGTAGAGCTTTTATTTCGGCGCCAATCGGCAGGAAGTGTTCCCCTCCACTTGAAGTGTCGTAATCCCATATTACCTGCGACCCACGAAATTTAATGAGTGGGTGTTCCAAGTTTGGGTCATCCACACCGAAATCGATGCTTTCTTGCAATAGAAGCTGTGCGGCGCTCGGAACGTGTCGAATCTTTCCTGACATAGTGACGCCTTTGATAATGAGCGTTCCTGAGGTCAATTGGCCGGTAGGATCATCTCCTCTCGGCACAGTCCACGCCTGTTCAACCGAGCATAAGCTACAAGTCAGAGGACTGTCTACGATATACCAGTCCCAATAGACTCCATCGGGCGCGGAGGCCCACGACCAGGTCGGTGCGCGCCACTTTGCTGATACGGGAGACTTGGGCCATCCTGAGTCAAGATATAGTTTGGTGGTGGTCCAAAGAAGGCTATGGATCAAACCACCACTCCAGTGCCCGGCCAGATAATCGCCCATGATAGGCGAAGCGACCTTAGCGAGACCTTGCAGGGCAGGGAAGATGTCGCTCGGGTATGACAATGACCTTGAAGTATATTCTTCCACAAGGTGTTGCCAGCACTTTTGATACTCTGAGATGCTTTCAGAATGTCTCAGGCCATTGTAAGAGTCCTGTAGCTCGCCATTAAAAGGCTTTGGGTCGTAAGTGATCCCAGAGCACTCACAATTGGAGCCTTGGCGACATTCCCACAGCAATTCTTGTTCTTCGAATCTAATGACTCGAGGAGAGAGCAACCTTTCTTGGAACGTCCAGGCCCTTTTATCGAGAGGATATGACCTCTGATCGTGTCTCAGCGCAGAACGAAAGAAAACACCAGATGCCTCCTCTTCATTCGTACTCAATGAGAGCTGACGACTCATATGTTCAGAGTTCGATGTAGAAAAACAGCCTCCTGTCGAGTCTGACGAGGTTACTGCAGCAAGAGTTACGGTTGCTCCTTGGTAGATGCGTGACATCATGCTCCCCTCGCTCTGCCAGTCTTGTTCAGAATCTTGTAAGATACACAGACTGTCAATCCACAAATATTTGATGCCTAAGCGGTAGGTGAAGGAAACAGCCTCTTTGAATGTTTTCGGGAGGTCAACCCATGGAATTCCAGATTGGAATCGAGCCAGCGTTAGCTCTTCAAGTTTTAGCAATGATGATTTCCCCCAACAATGGCTCAGAGCTGCATAAGGGGCGCTTGCCCCGTTCGATATGTGAAGGCTGACCTCTTCTGGACCCTTCAACCAGAGCACTCGAGTGGGCAGAACAGATGGCAAGATTCCGGGGCAATTCTGGTGATTTGCCACGCAGTCATCTATCCATGATCGAGCACAAAGCACAGCTTCGTCTGACCCGGTGTTACCGCTAATGCTGGGCAGACGAGCCGTAAATGAAGAGATTGCCGACAGGATTCCAGCCGCTGATTACGCATCAGCATGAGCACTACAAGTGATAGCCGGCCTTACTGTTGGTTTGCGGGTGTAGCCTGGATCCGCCTTGTTCTGCTTTGACAAAGATCTCTACTAGCGAACTGGAATCCAGCCGCATCCCAAGAATACCATCATGTACCCACAGGACAACCTCGCGATTATCATCCTGCACGTGGTGTGTGTCTGAAAAGATCTGACTGATTATCTGACAGCACTCGCACCCCTCCCGTGCTGACGGTAGAACGCGTGCCCATGGGATGTGCTGGAGGTACATATTATTTTCGAGGGCTGTCCATCTATGTGGTATTAAATCAGAGCAGGTTGAGCAAGGACGCTTGTTGTCTTGGGGAGTCATCTTTGGCTTTCGTGTCTCGAGGCTACCTCGTCAGTTAGGGTGGCGGGGAACTGGTCGTTCGGTTGTGTGTAATCACGATCCTACACGCCGCCAAGCCTGGCTTGAGGGTCATGCAACTGCATAGAAACGTCGTCAGTAATGCGCCCAGAACCACGCTGTGCATATTGATGTAGAGCAGTAATGTGCGACGGCGTGATACCGAAAGATAGAGAAAAGCAGGTGCAACAGATTTTAGACAATTCACTCCGGTAGAGATGCAGGTAAAAGACACCGCACCATTAACAGGTAAAGCACACATTCACTCACCCCATAAATGTCAGAATGATTATTGTTTGTGATACAATCACACAGGCTATAGTGGAAGGCTAATCAAGCTTACGAAGGGACGTGGTTGCGGCACGCTTGACTCAACTACAAGCGAGCAAGGCTCTCACCACGAGGCTGGCCAGGTCGGTACTTCGGATCCCATGCGATCCTTCGTCTGCTCCCGGATGGACAGCTAAGGTTGTATTGACGTTCAGCATGTCAGCCTTCGAGCCATATCGTGGCATCAGCCTCAAAACCAGATGTCCATAAGAAAAGCGCCGGCATTTCATACTAGGAAGTTCGTGCTCTGAGGCCGTCAAGATCACTATTTCGCATTGCCTGGCTGATAGAAGCATGTCATCTTACCGTGCTGGGGTTGTCCCTTAGGATACCTAGGTGGTATGCGTGAAGGCTTGTAGGGTGTTGTATAAGTCTGTTCCTCAAATTGTTCGGAGAACAATCCTGCAGTCTAGACTCTATCTCTTGCGTCTTTCATCTTGTAGAAATAACATCGAACAAGCCTCGTGTATGAGTATGAGATTAGTCCACTCGACCTGTGGGGAACAGCGTGGGCGCTCACACCTCGAGTTTCCCAGAAAGGATTTCCAAATGCTCCTTTGCTTAACACCGCACCTTGAATCAGGGCTCTAGCTGACCAAGTGCAAACGGGGTCGTCTTCCTTTGGGTTTGTGGTCCTAGTCCTCCGGAATAGCTCCGCCAAGCGTTGATCGCCTCTGGCGAGCTTGCATCCCACACCTCCACGCAAAAAAAACAAGACGCCAACCACCGCAACGTCTGGACGCGGCAGATCTGGCAAAATGCATCGGCCGGGAATCGAACCCGGGGCTAGCCGAAACTGTCCTGTGAAGGATGGCAACGGCTAATTTTACCACTAAACCACCGATGCTTGAGGTGATTTGATGATTATGAGGGATACAATGACAATTATGTACTGTTTGTTAAATGCGCAAACAGGGTTGCAGACCAGAACCACCAAACCAGGGGTTGCGTAATTCGACAAGGAAGGAGGTGTGTGCCGACAGTGCAGAATCTGTCCTGTGCGAAGCTGTAAAATTTTCACTGCACAGGCCCAGTCACTAACCCACATACCGTACTCGTGCCTGCTACCACAGTAATTAGCGAAGTGTATCCTTCTAGCGATCTTCGTTTGATATCAGCTGAGCACTTGCGTCTTCTGACAACATGCTACAGGTCATTTGAGGGGTTTACGAAAAGGGCCGCGAGAGAGCGTGAGAGTGAACGCCTTGTAGCAGAAGGCTGCGCCGTGCAGCAGCGACCATGGAAAAGGGCTTTGTTGTAAAGGGGTTCCTGTTGTGGTTCTAGGGGCCGATGCGGGTAGTGAAGGCGCAAAGTAGAGTGAACGCAGAGAGCGTAAAGTCGGAAAGAGCAACAAACACGCCTGGAAGGTCAAGGGGAGAAGGAACGGCAGTGCCTTGTGATGCACTGATGCAAGCACCAGGGAGACGAGAGTACATGGGTAAAGACATGTTCGGACAAGCGACGAAGCATCCATGCGGCCCAAGGTGCGAATAGAGAGCAGACAATCCCATTAACCCTCCACCAGCCTTCATTGAGCTGAACCTGTTGTGCATATCTGCCATGCTTCGTTTGCTTTTCCACACTCATCTTGCAGCCTCGTGACTTCTCGGTCTGCGGTAGCCTGCGCTGATGCTGTTGCAGTTCGTTGTATCAGGTGAACGCCCGCAGCAGTGGTTGTCATCGTCCCCCATGCTCTCCGTATCGCAGACGTTTCCACGGCATTTCCGAGCTCGTGCCTGTGCTTGGCTACGGTGTGGCAAGCCAACGTAGTAAGCTACGAGGATGACATGATGAGCTGCGTCTCATGCTGGGCCTGCTGCAGATTCCCAGCTTCGCCTATCAAGCCCCTTCAATCCTCTTCGACAACCTCCTCGCCGTAGTTTTCCTCCTCCTTGGCATCACTGGCCTTGTCGTCGGCCATCTTCTGCGTCAGGAAGGTGTTGATGTCGCTCTGCAGTGTCTTGAGGTTGGCCTGGAGGTCGCCGAAATACGCAACGCGGTCGGCGGTTGGGGATGACGCTGAGGCTGCAGGCAGCTGGGCAGAGAAGTTCTGCGTGCCGTTCGGCGACGCGTAGCCTGCTGAGAGGGTCGACATGGCGGTGGTTGGCGGTGGTTGCGGATGGTGTGGTGGCAGTGGGAGGGTCGGTGCAAGATCAAGGCAGTGGGGTAGTGTGGGGCTTAGCGTTCAGCCTCATGCATGGATCGCCTGAAAGCTAGAGTGACCTCCGACGACACCCTCCCACCTCCTGCCGGACATCCTACCGGACCTCCTACCGGACCTGGGCGAGAAAGCATGTTGTGACCGGCAGGGAAAGAAGAGCGCACGACTGTATGGAATGCTAGACCTGTCATGCTGGCCATGACCGCGAAGACGTGCAAGACGTGAGAGCCACTCTGATATCGATACCAATACCGCCCATCGCCGCCTCCGCCGCCGCCGCCGCTGCGGTGCAACCCGCCATGCAGCCCACGTCCCCTCCCCCGCAGACGCCCGGCGTGCACCGCCCCTCGCTCGACGAGTACGACTCGGACGGCTCGCAGGCGACGCTGCAGCAGACGCGCCGCTCGCCCATGCACGCGCGCGGCATGAAGTCGCCCACGGCCGAGGGCACCAGCACGCCCGCGCAGAACTACTCGCGCCCGGCCATCCTGCACGCCACGCAGAGCCAGACGTCGCTCATCGACCGCGCCCACCTCGGCCACCGCCCGCGCCAGCGCTCGCAGGGCTACTTCGAGCCCAGCCTGTCCTCGATGCGCGCCGAGGGGTACATGTCGCCGCCGTCGCAGCACCTGACGGCGAGCCAGATCGCCGCCCAGGCCGCGTACCAGCAGAGCGCACAGCACATGCGCAAGCGCTCCACCACCATACCAGCCCCCGCCGACAACGCTGCGCCTGCGGGCCGCGCCCAGCCCACCAGCCCTCCCCCCATGCCGGCCATGACCTTCAAGACCAACGGCATGACATACCAGCAAGGTGCCATGGCGAGCCGGTCCGCCGCCGCGACAGCGGCCAACGCTGCGTTCCCTACAAGCCCGCTGACCTCGCCGGGCTTCCACGAGACACAATCGCAGGGCACGTCTGGACAGGCATCGCCCCGCCTGGCTTCGGCGGCGCCAGAAGTGGTGCTGCAGAAGGCGCCCAAGGAGAAGAGCAAGATGAAGCTGTTCTCGTCATCCAAGCCGAAGACGGGCGAGGCAGAGAAGCCGCTCGACAAGAAACACCAGCCGCTGCCTTCGCCCGGGAAGATTGGCATTGGCATACACAGCTCGCACGCCCTGAACCGCGTCATGAACCAGTCCACAACCAGTCTGCTCGACTCGGGCGTGAGCAGCAGCAGTGCCTCGGTGTACTCTTCTGCAAACGTGTCCACCTCGACCCTTGTGCCAAAGAACGACCCGTACGCCCCAAAGGAGAAGGAGAAGCACAAGCACCACTTTCTATCGCGGACCAAGGCCAAGCTCAAAGACAAGGACGATCATGCATTGCCGCTGTCTTCGGTGAATAGCACATCTCGACCCACCAACCCCAATGCTCCAGAGTCACTGTACAACTTCGCCCCCTCATCGCCCTTACCCGGGAGCTCTTTTCCTAGCTCGGTGACGGGCCTTGATCTCCGACATGCCGGCCGTGGGCTGCGGGAAGCGAAGAAGAATGCCAAGGCCGCAGCGTATCTTGGAGACAACCTGGACGTGAGCTACACGCAACGACCCTCATTCAGCACCGAGCGCTCCGAATGGCCTTCCCTTGCCAGCAGCCTGAGCAACACGCCCGGCGTCCCTGGATCCGGTACCTCTATTCCTCACACTGCTGAGATGCTGAACCTAGGCTCCTCGTTCGGCATCAACGGTCTCTCGCCAGACGATGCGTGGCCGTTGCTGAAAGCGAGGGTATTGCTGATCTTTGAGGGTGAGGATCCAAGACCGCCCGTCGAAGACTTCAATGCCCTCGTCACTGTGCATATAAAGCGATGCATCCAGAAGCGCTCGCCTATCTTACTCATCGAAGACCTCAATGAACTCCTCTACACCGGGTTCGGCTCGTTGGATCAAACGCTTCGACACATTCCTGACGAGCGGCTGATCCCCCACCTGGTCGAGATGTGGCTCGTCGTATTTACCACTATCCTGCCCTTCCTTCAAGCTGTGTTCCTTCCACTAGACCTCGAGTTCAGAGGTACAGGCATCATGTCTAGCATCCAAGCCAGCGAGTTCTGGGGCGTCATGCTGCCTGATGAGATGAACACAAAATCGCCCTCCCACAAAAACATCCCCATCCTCGGCGAGCTCGAAGTCCGCCGCATCACGCTCCTCATGTTCCGCGACATTGTCATCCTCCCCCGTTACGACAGCCTGATGGCCATCTTCTCGCGGCTGTCTCTCGAAAATCTGAACCCTGGTCTCGAATCGCCCAGTCCCATCCCTGACGCCCGACCAGGCACCGCCTCTAGCGCCTCGGACGCGCTCGCCGGCATCCCTGCCAGCCTGAGCACAAACGCCACATCGCACTCCTCAGCCGGCTATCTGGAAAGCACATCATCCTCCCTCCCGCCGTCCGGCCGCTCGCGCGCTACTAGCAACACATCCGCCGGCTCCTTCTCCTCAAATCCGCACTCGCATCCTACCCTGCACCCGCCGACCTCGGCCCCCACCTCGCTCCGCCAACAGCCCATGGACAGCGCTAAAGTCACAGAGACCGTCGGCCGCATGCTGCAGTGCGTGTCCGTGCTCGTCTCGCTACAGAGCAGTGACGAGAGCCAGGAAAAGATGGCGCGAATGAGCAAAGAGCTCAAGTATAACTGGCTCGGTCGCGGGCGCACAGGAAGACAACGACAGGGCTTTGTGGGGCCGAGGCGGGGCGGGGGATTGAATTTGGGGAGTTTGAGTCTGAACCTGCCCGAGGAGACTGAGGTTGGCGCGTAGACGAGGCAGATGTATACCCTTTACAACCCCGGATGGTGTTGAGGAGTTGACGGAATCTTGTGCATCTCTGAAAAATCACACTGGCGTTGATGGGCAGAGCAGACCAAATTCTTGCTTTATGTAGATACCAAAGCCAACCCGGTTGGCAGTTGTATCAAATTCTCATACTATGGTTCCAAACGCCAGCGTGCGTCCTTTCCTTTCCTTTCCTTTCCTTCCTTTCCTTCCCTGACACGAAAAACCATAGACAGTCGAGCACTCCCCACCCGACCGATTCTACTGAAACGTTTCTGTTCCCTCGCCCCACTCATCTCTCGCGATGACCAACCGGCTTCATCGCCTTCGCCTTTGCCTTTGCCTTCCCCATTCCGCCGCCCCTCTTATCTTCCCCCCATGCCCAGCTCACGTCACAAATCATGGCAATGCGGCACCCCCTGCTCCTCCCTGCACGTCGCCCCTCCACACTGCGCCTGCATCCTCCATCCCAGCACGGGGCTGCACACTTCGATGCTGCTGAGCGAGGGGCTGCAGCGGTAGACGGCTCCGTTGCAGAGGTCGTGGGACGTTGGAGGGAGAGCGGCGGCGGCAGCGAGGGAGACGAGGGAGAAAACGGTGGCTGCGGAGAGCATTGTTTCGTTGGTTGGTTGGTTGGGTGGCGGGAGTGTGGTCTGGATGTAGGTTAGGGCGGGGATGTGCGAGAGGTGATGGATGAAGAAGAGAAGGGCGGAGAGTGTTACGCTTTTGTCCTTTGAGGAAGATGGGAGGTTGCTTGGTGGTTGGTGGTTGGCGTCGTGGGCTGTGGGCGGTTGATGGACAGAAAGAAGGATGATGGTGGACGGTCGGTTGGTATTTAACTCTCGCGCTCTCCCTGGCCCAGGGGCGGATGTGTGGCGCAAGGCGGGCGGGCCGTGGTAGCCGTGCTTGTAGCATGTTGTGGAGGGGTACACGGTGTCGTCAGGTCAAGATGTGCGGAAGGGGTTGACTGAATACGGTAGGTGAATCCTGGTGTATCAACCCAGAGGCGCACGCGTAGTATGCATATTGGCTGCCTTATGTGATTGACAACTCTGTACATCTGGTGCTTATTGCGAGTCTGTGTACAATATGGCAGACGTGACGAATGGTGTGTCCATTGTATCCAGCCCTTGGCTTCGGTCCGCCTTACTCTCCTCACTCCTCACTCCTCGCTACCTCTCCTTCGCTTCTCCTCGTTCAACCTCTTCGTTGTCCTTGATCGCAGGTCCTCCGACGAGCGTCTACGACCTAGATGCATCGATTCGATGTTTCTGCCACCTCCGAGTGCGTTCCCTGCGTACTCACCACAGTCTCCTCTACAGCCTCTTTCACAGCCTCTTCCACACGTCTTCCTCCTCCGTGCCCTACTGTCTGCGGCCCGAAGAGCAGTTACATGGATTGTCTGCTGTCTGTGGTGCTTGCATTTTCTGAGGAGGAATGGTGACGTGATGGTTGCTCCGAGGAGACAGGATCATGGTCTCGTCGTAGGATGTGCGAGGAATGAAGGGCGACGAGCGGTTGGGCCATGGAAGACGAGTCTGCGAGAACGTCTCACCAATGCATATGACGGGTTTGTTGCCGACTTGCGGGTGAACGAAAGAGCGTAGGCCAGCCGCAGTAGAGAGGTTGTTGTTGCGGTAGGCGGCATGGTGGTCTGCACGGACTGGAGCGTTGACGATGTTGTGGTAGCCAGCATCAACACCAATCATATTCCTAGTGCCGTATGGTTGGTACTCAGCTGGCTTAGCAATTGTCTCTCGAAATTTGATACGTATCTCGCTCAAGGCAAAGTACTGCCCATGGCCATCTAAGCCTATGACTAAACCACGATGTTGAAGGTCAATCAGGGCAAAGTAGTACCCACAGAACCCCCTCAAACTGCAGTCCTTCCACGCCGTGTTCAGGGCTTCTTGGGCAGCATGTTGGGCAAGCTCGAGTGTGGGAAAGCTACCGATCCTTGTGGTGAGGACCTGGTTCGGACCGCGGTTCTCGTGGTGCGTGACTTCGTACTCTTGGCGAGCGTACTCTCGAGGAGGCTGCTGTTGTGTGGGCATGTCGGGCTGGTAGGTGTCTGCGTGTGTGTTCATGCTTGCGGTGAAGGCCAATTGAATGAGATGATATGAACATCTGGATGTAAGTGAAAGCTCTGTTTGCGGTGCTGGGCATTCATGTTGAGCATCTGTTTGTGATCTCGTTTCTTTCTATCGAGCAAGCCGTGTTGACACTCATCTTGTTCTTCGACAATGCGTTCTTGGCGAAGGGCTTGGATAAAGCCGCAAAAAAAGGCTAGAAAATAGGCTGCATATGAGCTGTGTCTGAGCATCATACAGATAACTAATGAAGAGCAATCAGTACGCGGATTTTCCGCTGCCCTATCAGGCCGTAAAAGGAGGAACGGGCAGGTCATTGCACATTGCTTTTATTGATTTCTGTAGCATATGACTTGGATACTTGTGACGGTCTTCCCAGACATAGTAATCTCACGTGTTTATAGCTGATGGAACTGATCTTTAGTCTGGGAGGGAGGGGGTTCATAGTCCCAGTCAGGTGCTGCTTTTTCACAAGAACCAGCACAATATCAGCAACAGCAATGCTAATACTTCCCTAAGCTGTATATTGAAAGCGTTTTGGCGCATGAGTAAGGATAATTTCGAGATTGCCATGCCATTGTGACATGTATTTCGGGCCAGCAAGCTCGCTTACGATGCGGTCCAGGCTGCAGCGTGATTGACAGCCTGACAGCACGCTCTCACTCTCATCAGTAACCACGAGGTAAAAATGGCCGCTGCACAATCCAGTTTGTTCTTGACCCGCATTACTTATGATACTCGCCTTGCGATCTATCTGTACATTGTCCTGCCTCCGTTGTTCGGCTACCAAGATGTTGCCGGGCTCTGGTTATCATGTCGGCAGCTCTACGACGAAATAGGCAGCGTAGGAGCAAGAAACCTCAGGATACACCGCGAGAATTTAGCAACGGCAGACCAGCAGACTCACCGGGAGACAAAGCGAATATTGGCTGCAAAAAAACGAACATGCCAAGGACCTGGAGTTTGTGGTACCAGAGACCGTTCTCGGGGCTTCTGTGATACGTGTGAAGGTTCCCTTCAGGTTACCGCCACTTGAGGACGACTAGAATCCCCAACAAGAATGGCCAGGAGGGATGGGAAGGGCGCAACGCCAGAACATGAGGGACCGACGTCGACGGGGTTTGCTGACCTAGGATGACATCGCGGACCGCAAGCACCAAGAGGGAGAAAAACATACAAACGGAATATCAGGGAATTATTCGGTAAGGTGGGATGTGTACACATGCTTCGTATGGAAACGGAGATCCATCTGAGAAGCGACAAAAGCACAACCGGGAGAATTGCGAAGGACACGACGCTTTGTCACAAAGTGAATGAGTCTGGTCTGCTCGGGTCTACCGTCCTCGGTCGCTTGCTCAATATGCATAAACTAGAAATAGAGGACCAGATCGAATGGCATTTCAACTCATGGTTGTCAGCCTGCACATTCATCACCAGGACGATCATCCTCAAATGGGACTTCACGACGCAGAGCTCTGGAGTGTAGCGACAAACAGAACGGCAACGTGTACAACGAAGATTACAGAAAGATGTATTCAGCCGCGCATCATACACTGAAGATTATCGAGAGGCCGCTGTGCAAATCCGGATTGACATCGGAGGATATGTACAGAAACAGATTGCACACACCAAGCAAACCATCAAGCAGGAAATGGCGAGAAGGCGAGCGAACACGCAAGTGCTGAGCGATGAGATGCTGAACAATTTCCGCAAGCATCGGGCAAAGCATAGGCGAAGATTGCAGATACTCGGACTTGTCGAATCAGATACACTAGAACTTGACGAGGATGGATCAGAGTCTTAAAATGTGCCGTGGAGATAGAAACAGATCGTGCAACGAGCACTTCGTGACGTGATTGTGCATTTGTGCTGCAAGAAGACGTGGACACAGTAGCTATGGAGACCTGAGCTGAGAACGGAGCCTGGGGGTTCTACTGGAGGCACTCCAGGTGTGATCAGCAATCGAACTAATGACCATGCCTGAGTCGACTGCTTTCCAACAGTTCAGAGCTTCTGTGCGAGTGTATCTGGAAAATCCTGAGTATAGAGCAAGAAGCGAAGTGATTAGCACAGGAGGTTACCATGGAAGCACCCGTATCAACAACGCAGGCTCCGCAATACTCTCCCAACAAGCTCCCATATCTCACTGATGGTCTCCAGTCTTTTGTGAAACGGTAGCTCTTACCTCATCCACACGTCTCTAGGATGCATGCACGCGGCGGGAAAGGTCAGATCTCAACAACCACCCCCTGGTCGGGTACGCATGTACCAGCTTTCCTTTTCCCGTTCACGAGCCGACCCCAATGTCGCACAACTTCTGATCGCCCTTGCCGTTCAAAGAAGCAAGACTCGTGCACCACACGGCACTCGCCAGACCTCCCTGCAGCTGTCAACGTCGTGATCGCCACTGTCTCGTTTGATCGCCGTCGACCACATGGCAGTCCGTCTTCGTATCTGACAACGCTCGCTGCTTTTCTTACGCCAGTCCAGATCGGACGCTACTGCGGCGAGCTGGAGACGAGCTTGCTCGGTCCCACAGCGCGTTGCGAGGGAATCCACGGACCCAGCCAATCGGCGCACACTGTCGAGGGTTCAACGTTAGCTGCGCACTGACGGTGATGCAAACCTTCTCCTCGGTGGACTCTGCTCTTCAGAGTTGAACGCAGGAAATACCCCGATCGTGAAGTCGAGTGAGGATACGATGTCGTGAGATAGGATAGGGACAGTTTGCGTGGCTGTTTGGTATCTCGTCGACATCTGCAAGGCCCTGAGTCGCGAACACGATTGACTGCAGATCGCAAACCGCCGTCGCAGAGGGTACGGAGTGACTTTGGTTCTTGCTGCCACGAGGGAGGGTGGGGCTGGGAATGGTCTGTGAGAGTGGGAGCAGCGACGTTTTCGCGAATTTTGGGTGAACTGCTGCACAGTACGGCACGCACCGGCGATGTCTGAGTCGCGCTGAAAGCTTGTGAGCTGTCAGGTGTGTAACCTGACACAAGGCGATGCAGTATCGATAGCCAAAAGTTGCAGTAGTGAACGCCTATCACTTATTTAGAGTCCCAATGCGGACAGTGACTGGTGATTGACTTTGATGATGTCCAATTTTGCCTCTGCTGGTGAGGTGCTGACGGACATGTTCAGAGGTACGTAAAAGCGGCATCATCTATGACTGTCAGGAACCACAGCTGGCGAGTTCACATGCTGCAGCCCCTGAACGGCTCTCCCGTACCCAATTTCTCCTACAGCTCTGTTGTCTCAACTTCTTAGCGAATTGTAATCGATTGGAGCGGGCGAGCTCCGTAAGGTGGAGGCACTGTGGTTCCCGCATGTTGGCGTCGATGGCGCTGTCAAGTATAAGCGAAATAAGACAGTATGAAGGCGTCAGCGGCACAATTCCTTTTTCCCGTGCTGCAGCCCGGTCATCGAGTCCTGTGCAGGGTGCCCGGATCTCGCCAGATCGTCCTCGGTCTTTCTTTTCTTGAGCAAGTCAATTGCGACTCATGGAGAGGGGGTAGTCACGCAATTGCAACGTGGTGAAGCGCCGGGTATACTTCGACGATCGCATTGGATTTAAGTTATGTTGAACCAATTGACAACGTGTGTGCGGAAAGTTTGGTAGCTTTCATGGCCAATTTCCAGGACTGATTTCGACCGTCAGCGGGCATTGCATCCTGGCTCCAATCATGTCGGGACAAGTCCAGAACCTTGTCCGAGCAGCATGGATTCGCATCCTTCGATGTCAATCAGTTGCGTTGCTACAGCCGTGTCCGAAGTGTGGCTGTCTGAAAAAGCGTCATCCACCTGCAGACAACCGTCGATTGCAGCAACAGCAACAACTACGCACCCGCCTCGTCACACATAAATCGTCATCTCGCAGTCGAGCTTAATTCCCTATGTGTCTGCGAACGTTGAGCCAAATGCAACGGCGCTTTGTCGATTCCTTATTTTCGGTCCCCTTCCAGGTGGAATAGACCAACAGCCTGGCGGGCGCCACGCTTCAACGATACCTTGGAGCATTGTGCCGCTAGCGAAGGCCTGGAAAGAGATTTGCATTTGGCTACGAATGCCTGCCCCGATAGGGGCCTAGCGGGAGGATCGGCGTGGCCCTTGCCCAGATTGCCGAGGCTTATGCATGCACGCGCGCCGCTGTTCAATCCACAACTCGCACGTCCAGGACAAGAAATGAAGTTCGCGAGCGCGATGAACTGGCCAACGTCGCTTGGAGTCGTTGCGGGGCGCCTGCTCCTCGGCGACCTCGAGGATCCCATGTGCAACCACGGGCGTTGACTGCCATGCATCGTAACCCGATTGGGCAATGGCCATTAGTGAGGCAGGTGCAGCTTTGCTCTGCGCTTGCCAGAGCGCCGCCGTTGTCATTTGCTTCGAGGCCAGGCGGGAAGGTCTTCCTGTAGGTTCTCATCTACTTATATTTGGCTCGAGCCAGCGTTCCCCTCAGCCTTGAGTGTCCAGTCCCTCTGCTCCCCGCCGGAACGTCAGTGCTGTCCCATCACTTCTTACGGAGACCCGTCCGTATCGATCTAGTCTCCACCAGCCTACCCGTCAGCTCGCGTGGCTTGCACTCAGCTCGATCGCCGCCGCCCGGGCTCCTGGAATTGCATATTATATCGATCTTGCTCACGGACCTCGTTGTGGTTGTTTAACAGCAGCCGTTCCTGCCTCACCTCACCAGTCCCCACGCGTTCAGCTGTGTCGTCGCCCGAATATCAGGCCACTCCACTCCACACTCTCAACGCCATGGTCTACAATCTCGCCTACCGCCGCCCACAGAGGCAGGTCCGCTCGTCCTCCGAGTCCGTGACCGGTGAGCACAAGCAATTGTCTATCCATGAGTCCGTTCGCTCTGGTAGCAGTGGCATGTCTCATGGCATTCCTGAGGCGCTTTCCTTTGACCGCATCATTGCTGGTGGCGTTTGCCCGGTAAGTCTTACTCTGCATTACCTCACGTGTCAGCCTTTGCCGCACCCTGGGGTACTTGTAGTTCTGACGGTTGTACGATGCTGACCACGTACAGCCCTGCACAGTCCGTGACTTCATGAACTTCTTGAAGTACATCGAGCTGTCAGCCGAGAACTTGCAGTTCTTCCTCTGGTATCGCGATTACAGCAAGCGCTTTAACGAGTTGCCTGAGAGCGAGAAGAGCTTGTCGCCTGAGTGGAAGGGTAACGGTAGCAGCAATGGCGAGGCACCCAAGCTCCATACCAAGAAGTCGCTCCCGGAGGCGTCTGCTATTTTGGACGGCACCGACTTTGCCAGCGAGAAGACTGTGAAGCACAGCGACAGAAGCACGAGCAACAACCCCTTCTTCACTCCACCGCACACGCCTACAAGTGATTTGCCCCGCCGCGATGAGTCGCTCGATTCGTATGATGAGAGCATGACCACTGGCAGGGTGAACCATTCTGAGCGTGCTGCAGGTGCGTTTGAAAATGCGGGGCTCAAATGGAAGCCTTGTGAGTTTACTAACTTGTGAAATTGTGTAGAATCAGAACGCTCATACCGAACAGTAACCGTTCAGCCCTACCGCGAGGAGATCAACCGCATCATCTCCATCTACATTGCAGACGGCGGATCCCGTCAGCTAAACCTCTCGTCCAAGGAGCGCTCCGCACTGCTCCACGCTTTGCAGAACACGACTCACCCATCTGCTTTCAAGGATGTCATCACTACCGTTGAGTGGTCGCTGCGCTGCCAGGCTCACCCCAACTTCATTCGCTGGACGATCTGCAACGGCAATCGCCCTCGCGTCGTCTTCGCACGGGGTCTTGGCATCGGCGGTATCGTCGCTGGTCTCGTTGTTGCTATTGTCCTCACATTGAGCAGCGCCGGTCGCGCCTGGAGGGTCATGTCTCTGATTGGCTTTGTCATCGGTATCTCGACGCTCATCGCTGCCTGGAAGGGCATGTGCGTTGTCCTTCACGGCATGCACCACCGCCACCTGCGACCGTGGGAGTTGTTCAGCTCCGATGATGAGCCGCAAGGCTACGATGCGAAATTAGACTCTGCGGATTCTCTCGAATCGCACGCTTCCAGCAACTCGTGGGAGGATGAGCCGTGGGTTGCCAAGTACGAGAAGCGCAACATTGTTCGCAAGATCTTTGATCGCGAGGTCTGGATTCAGGAGCCCGCTCTTCGCCAGATTCAAGATACCATTTTCCTCCAGGCTATTCTCGGCTCTCTTATCATCGGCGGTGTTACCGTCGGCATCTTCTGCGCGATACCTGCAGGCAACTTCTTCTAAGCGCCATGGGTGTCTCGACGCCATTAATCTTCGTAGCGCCATTTTATCGTCCTTGCGACGCAGTGCCATATCTGGCCGTTTCTTACCATCTTTAGTGCGATATACCCTGGTACTTTGTACACAACCTCTTCGATGTGTAGGAGGTAATATTATGTAGGGTGGAGATGTATGTGTCGGCGTCTAGGGATCGTGTACATGCGCCGGATCGGCGTACGCATTCTTTCGTTTGTTATTTGCGATAGCGAGAGGTATTCTGTTCTAATAACATGTAAGCCAAAATGTCAGATGTTGCATGTCAGCTTGTGGTTCCCTGACCGATGGTGCCTGCTGCGTTACATTGAGATCTGGGTCAGCCGCAACGCGAACAAGAATCTTGTGCAATGCCGCGCGCAACACCAAGTATGAAGCTGGATGCAGGACCATTCGGACGGAAAACAAAGCGGATGGAAAGGCTATCACGGCTCGAACGCAACTCGCTCTCCTGCAGCTGGACGGGCCTTCGGCGCTCAACAACGCACGAAGACGACAGTGCAGCCGTGAAATCCGCCTTGTCCGTCCATGTGGAGGTCATAGCGAGAAGAATAAGCAAGCAAGGACTTGCCCATATGGATTGACCGGCAATGCGGCTCTTTGGCGAAGCTTCGTGTGATGCAGTGATGTGGTGGCTGTGCAAGCGCACAGATGGGGCAGCGTGAACCCTTGACCGACTTTCCTGAGGCGGCCGCTGTCGTACCAAACTCTCAGGCCTTACGACCTGGACATGAACAGCGTGCGAAAAAGATAGATTGGATCCGGGGGAGGGCTGTCTGTGAATGTCTCAGGCGAATAGGGTCACTACCGTTAAGCTTAACGCTCGTGTAATGCGCGCAGTGAGGCCTGGTAGCGAAGGTTACACCAGAATGATCAGTGCAACCATGCAGGGACGCTGGCGCTGAGGATGACAGAATCACGCAGCACTCGCAGAAGGCGCCCAAAGAGCCTCGCGGTTTGTGTCCGTCAAGATGTGAAGCACACACTGTGACTCGGCTCACACAAACAGCGCACAGAGTGCCCTCTCAGCACCTGCGCACCTCGAGCCTCACGACTGGCGGTGGAGGCTGTCCAGGAACACGAGTTAGGACGCGTGCTAAGCTCGGGTGTCAAGGGCGCCTTGCCCGTTACTGCCTCGCGCGGCGGGCAGGTGGGTTTGGCGGGATGCGTCACTGCGGTGCAGGGCGATTCAACATGAGCAGAATGGCCCCGCGGGCTATGTAGTGGCATGCAACCTGCGCTTCTCCTAGGGCGTTCTTGCTATACAAGCCAATCGACCTGCTGTTTGTCCAGTCCTGCCCACTCGCTCCTCTCCTTGCACGCTCGCTGCTGCTGTGCCCGCCGCCCGCCCTGCATGTGCACGCGAGATTAGTCTCACTACATCGTCTGACCTGGCATCCTCGTACATGTCTCACACCGACCACGACCGCTACCACCGCTCTCGCCATGAAGCCTACTCCTCGCGCCCGCGCGACATAGATCCATATTCCGCACGCCATGCACCATCGTCCTCTCCACGCGAGAGGCCAGCTATGCGGGGCAGCATGAACCGCTACACTTCCTCGTCCTACTACGACTCCCACGACTCGTACGACTCGTACGACTCCTACAACTCCCAGGACCCCTACAACTCCTACGGCTCCTACGACGCCCGTGAGCCACGACGGTCAGCGGCTCCTCCTCGCTACCGCACGAGCACGCGCAAATCCACATGGCCGCCGCCGCCAGCCGTCGAGGACGAAAAGGACGCTGCGCAGAGAGAGGTGTCTTCGGTGGTGGGGGCTGACGACGGCGAACCGCCGATCAACACGCGGGGCACCGTCGATCAAGAGTGCCTGCTGGACGAGATTGAACAGCCCAAACAGCCAGACAACAATGACCAGCGTTTCGTCTTCGTGCCCGCAACCGACGACAATGGTCTCAGCGCAGGATTCGGCGCAGACGGAGCACGAAGGAGGAGCGTCGCAGAGCGCGGGAACATGCCACACCTTAACACGGATGTAGAGAGCGATCCGATCCTATTCACCAAGCGTGTGTCGACGCCCTACTCGTACACGCCGCAGAAGGAGTCGCATGTGCCTGCGTCTGCCGGGTACATGCTCTCGCCTGAGCCCATGACCCCTGCCAACACAAGCAAGCCTAGGACGGCTGCCAGCCGAGATGAACGCGATGCGCAGAGGGACCAGAACTCCAGGCCGCCGACGTCGATACCAACTCATACACGACACGACTCATCCACCCGGGCGCCGCCTCACTCGGCGAAGAACGACGTCTTTGACGATGATACAGCTTCGGAGGGAGAGAACACGGCACATCTACGGATCAACGAGCGTAAACCCGCGCGCTATAGCTTTGTGAAGAGCGATTCTCAAAAAGAAGATCTCAGGAACAATCTGCAAGAGAGCCAGTCGAAACCTGAGCCAACAAGACGCGACTCTACACAGCGACCGCCGACTGCACGCACAGGGTATGAGCAATCTTCGAGCTCCTCAAAAGACAGCCCCTACTACCAGTCTCCTCGCTCTTCATCGTCGTCGGTCAACAGCGAGAAGAGGAGGTCAAGACCAACTCCGGTGGAAACAGTCTACGCCCATAGCCCCCGTCCAACAAGCAGGCCGAGCTCGCCGCAGCACCGTGCGCCGTCGCCCAAGCTCCCAACCCGACTGCGCGAGTCACCCCCTGGATCACGACCATCGTCAAGAGGCAATGCTGCTCGCCCATCGTCTCCACTAGCGTGGTCGAGTACAATCCACCCTCCATCTCCACGCCAGGTGCCCATCACTGAGGCAGACTTCCACGCCACGTACCCACCTGTGTATACCAACGACCGGTCGAGGCCGCCCTCACGTCTTGCTAGGCATGAGACGATCCAAATACCACCTCCTCGAGTGGATGTGCAGAGTCCGTCACCGGTCAGGCCTAACAACCCACTGCCCTACCCGGTGGAGGACCATCACGACGGTATTTTTATGCCACCAGAAGAGCACTATCAGTTCGATCACTCCTCTGTAGCACCTCAGCGACAGGCCTTTACAGATTCACCAAGGGTTGCCTCCCCTTCAATACCCAACTCACCGCGCCAAGGCGATGGATTTCGAGAGCGCTCTGCTAGGCCCAGGACGCCGCGGCCTGAGGAAGTGCCACGCCTTAGACGGAGCCGATCGAATAGTGCCGACTCAAAGCACAGCAGAACAGCAGACCTTCTCGACAGACCCTTACCAGCCTGTCCTCGGCCAACGCCAACCGATCGCTATGATGATTGGTACTCACTCCCCGGGTACCACAACTTCGACATCTGCCCCAGTTGCTACGATGGCATCTTCGCAGACACACCCTTCGCCAGCCACTTCTCACAGACTCGCCGCTTTGAACGTCCTACCGAGCGGTTCTGCGACTTCAGTAGTCCCTGGATGCGCCTTGCTTGGCTTTTAACCATCAAGCAGCGCCGTCCTGGACTGGACCTGCTGTACGCACTAGCAGATGTGAGCGATGCCGAGCGTCCATGTCCCGAAGAGCGCGAGCTCAGCACCGAGCGTATGAGCTGGTACGGTATCGCCGACCCACGCGACGGCCTTCACGTAGCCAACTTCGCCATTTGCACAGCCGATGTCAAGATGCTAGAAATCCTCTTTCCCAGCATACGAGGCTACTTCACCCGCCTCCCACCCACCTCTACCTACACTCCAGAGAAACACGCCTGCAGCTTACGCGTCAGCTCTCGGCGCTTCCCCAAATACCTCGACCTCCTCGTCTCGCTGGACGCGGAGTCCCAATCCACCGGCCAGCGACCCAACATGTCTAAATTCATCAAACTCGCCCGCGAACATGCCTTCAAAGGCGAGTGTGCTCGCAACAAACCCTTCGTCCGCAAGGCATGGCACTTCATCCCCTCGCTCCCTGAATTCACAGTCTGCGAAGAATGCTACGACGAAGCCATCTGGCCCGCTGTCGCCGCAAATCGTAGCGCCCTGCCCCGCCTGGTGAATAAATCCATCCAGCTCGTGCCGAACGAAGACCTCGAGCTCGGCAGTAGTTGCTGTCTCTACAGTCCGCGGATGAGGAGGGTATGGGAGGTTGCTGTCAAAGAAGAGGACGGCAAGTATCTGGAGCGCAAGGTGCTGGAGCGCAGGAGAAAGGAGATTGTCCTTGCGAGGGAGAGGAGGGGCGTGGTGAAGTGGCTTGCAGGGCTGGAGAAGGGAAGCAGGGCGTGGGAGAGGGCGAGAGACGAGTTAAGGGCGTTGGATAGGGAGTGGAAGGAGTGGGAGTAGTTAGTGGCTCGAAACGTGTCAGGCATCGATGAATTAAACCAAGCATAGCGTGTTCTGTGTAAGAAACACCCCCTTGCGCTACCTCTTCTATATCTGTTCCTGACATACCCATGTCAACTCACCTCCGCATGCTTCATAGCACAATTCCGCTCCATGGCCAGTTACTACGACCGTCGCCCACAAACAAAACACTGCCCACCCAACCATCAAAAGAGCCACAGCTGCCATTCATTCAGACCGCGTAACACACATTTTAACCCCGCTAGAGAATCATCACCCACCTCTCAACTCCCAACTCCCTATCATTACACACCGGCCCTCTTCAAACGCCTCGCCACTACCTCCTCCTCCTTTTCACCTCCCGTAATATCCTCGACCGACCCCATCTGATTCCTCACTTTCCTCGCCGCTTGCCTAGTCTTGCCACTCTGCCACTCGAGCTTCTCACTCCGCAACCCCGCCGTTAACCCCCCTCCCCCTCCCCCTCCCTCCAAAGACGATGGCGCTTTGCTTTCTCGCCCTTGAGCTGGCCAGATTCACGAACGTGATGGGAGGGAGGGGTCTCTTAATTTTTTGTAATTTAACAATCGGCAGATAGAAATCCACATAACAACAACATGTGCAACAGCACTCCTGCTCCTCGACATTACTATGACCACGCCACACTTGGATCTATCTCGTTCCACCGTCCGTCGTCGCACTTGGTTCCTCCTTCTCCTTCTCCTTCTCCTTCTCCTTCTCCTTGTCCTTGCCTTTCCCGCCCGTTGTACCGCCCGGCAGCTCCCCTTTGCCCCTAACCGCCACGCCTTCTTTCACGACCGCCTCCTCCTCCTCCTCCTCCTCCTGCCCCCACGCGGCACCCCCCTGTCCAAACGGAAGGTAGTCCTCCTCGAGCTTCTTCAGCATCCTCTCGTAGTACAGCTGAGCCTCGGGTCCAGGGCCAGAAGGTGGTGCGCCGAAGCCTTCAAAAATGCCACCGAGCGGTGCAGGAGCTCGTGCTGTGTTCGGGGGTTGTGCGGAAAGGCTGTGGTGCTGGAGGACGGGTGGTACCGCAGGGTTGGCAACTGATGGAGGTGCTTTGTTGTTTAGAAGCCCATTTGACGGGGTTGTGTTTGGTGGTCCCGTACCATTTGAGGCACTGGCGCTCGCGCCCTGGCCAGCGATCACGTTAGTAAACAACTTGTTCCCTGTACTGGGCTGAAGAAGTCCAAACGGGCTCGCGGATGTGTCGGTCGTGGTGTTACCGCTAAACAGTCTTGGCTTTGGAGCACTCTCAACAGTATTGGCAGCTTTGGAGGGCGCACAACGCTCTGCACTCGATGCAGTGGCAGAGGTGATCCCCTCCATAGGTGGTGTTCGGACTCCACAGAATGGTTCGTGCTGATGCTGGCTCGTGCAAAGCCCTCCGCTATCTGTTGTGACTTTGTATCTTTGTGTGGTGGGAGTAGCTGAGTGGAGTGCGTCTCTTGGAGCGCTCACTGCAGTCCCAGAAAATGGGCCCCTTATGTTACTCTTAGGTAATATGGGTTTCGACCCGCCAGAGAAGCGGTTGAACCTTTGCTGATCCGATGGTCGCTGCGCCGAGACCCATGCATGCCACGCCTCGTTGTTGGCGGAAGGTGGCGTGGGAGCGGCCATTACGGGACCGGACGCACTTGAGAAGGACGGACCTCTTGGCGGTAGAGCAAACGCCGGAGGGCTGAAAGGGTTGAGATTAGAGACAACGCCCTGAGATGGCCCCTGAGCGCTAGGAACTTTAGGCGGATGTTCAGAAATAGTATCCGCATCCAGTGCGAGTGGTTCAAACTTCGGCGGAGCACGCTCGAAAGCGTAACCAGTGGTCGCGGGATTCGATGAAGTAGGGAACAATCCAGTCTTTGAGTGTTCGACTTTAGCTGGCAGTGCTGATTGAGAAGGGCCATTAGTTGCAGACACGCCTGTTTGGGGTGCCGACTCCCAAGGATATAAGACGGCTTTAGGACCCTTGAATCCCTGACGTCCAGCATTGTAGTCAGCAAGCCGGATCTCCTCGAGCGAGCGATCTTGATCGTGCCACCTTTTGTCTGCTGTAATCGTCTGGTAATGCTGGAGGGACTGGGCCTCGTTTCTCTCTACATACGTGCAAAGCTCGCCTTGCTCTTGCAGGTGCCTCGAGTAAGCTTCTGGCGAGGAGGGATTGGGGTTGGCCATGTTGATTTGGCCCGATCCAAAGCCGGGGGTAAAATTACTGAAAGATCCCGGAACATTCGCTGGCTTCAAGAATGGGTTCGCAGGGTTTGCTGACACAGGAATTGGATCCCGTGGAAGCATCGTCGTTGTTGAGATGATGAACACCGTAGGCTTTACTTGAACAAGACCCACCGATGTCGAAAAATCGACAGATTTGCCATGCTTCACAAGATGGATGTTCCCCTGGCGTTGTGCTGCACGAGATTGTATAAGGTTCAACACCTGAGGTTGCAAATCGAGGAGTGCGTCCATGACGGAGTAGTCGGGCCCTAGGCTCTCAAACTGTGCTTTCAGGACTTCTTCGCTAAGAAGCAGCGATTCAAGCCTGTGGGACAATTTGGAGACCAAATCTGTGGTTTCTACCAGCGGATGGACAATGTAAGCCTCCAGGTGCGGGAGAGGACTGAAAGCATTGAGATTCGGGGACTTCCAGTTGGCAAATCCGTCAGAAGGAGCATTCCTACCAAACTGCAAGTGTCCAGACGGATGAGGCTTAATGACACTGGGCTCCCCAAATGTTACGGCTCCCGGCTCGACATTTGGCTTGGTGTTCGCTGTCAGGGCTGCTTTCTCGCCTTGGCGAGGGGCTTGCTCCTGTTTCGAGGCGGAAGCAAACAGACCTACGGGCGGAGTCGGAGCCGATATTGTGTCTCCTAAATGGACTCCTGCCGTAGATATGGCGCCCATAGGTGGCCAATCCCCGTGCGCCCAAATAGGTTTGGTATGGTTGTCCCTGCCCAAGAACGTAAGCTTTTGTGGTTGGTGGTCTTTATAAGTGCTAACTTACAGTATCAAATCCTGTGGATTCGACAACGTTCTGATTCCCGGAAGGTTGGTCGAGGGCGCGGGAGCCGGCTGTGCTGGAGTTAAGATTGCCCTGACTTGTTGTGAAGCAAAAACTTCATCTCTGAGTGCCCAAACGGCATCGAATCCTGATTTTTGAAGTGCCTGGTGGAGACGCAAGGCCTCTTGAACTTCCTCGGTGTTGCTGTGGATGAGGTCAGCTACTAAGCCGTGCAGTAGAGTGACAGATGACTTACAGATTCTGGAATCGGGCCAAACATGTGTGCTTCACAACCAATCTCGTCTGACTTACGAGACAGAAGCACTCCTCAATTGCGTCCTGTGTTTGGCGTTCGTTGCGCAAGTGGAATCCGTCAATGTATTCCTCTCCTGTTTTCGATCCCGTGACGTGATAGTGCTCGTCTGCGATGCGGATAGCACGACCAACTCCCCGGAGTACATCATGGCAATTTTCCAAAGAGCGTAAGAGATTCTCATGATGTTCTTTGGTCCACATGTCCTTGTCCTGGGCTCCCTCTCTCGAGACATTCTCCAGCGTCAGATCATCGAGGAGAGTCGACAAGACCGCAACAAGACCGTGTACTTTCTGCATGAGCTCTTTGGTAGGATGCGAATCGCTTTGCAGGTAGACGATAGGGAGCAGTGACCGTGCAACGCCACTGGCCGCCGGATAGAGGCGTTTTGCAAGACGGGCAACATCGTCACTCTGCAACTGCTCGGGTGAGCCTGGCTGTGGTGCTTGCGTTACTTCGCTGTTATCTTCGTTGGCCATGGCTGCTGCAGCGACCTTTTTGCGCATGGAGACTGATGAGATGGCTGATGGAGGAAAGACGTTCGTTGAGATGAGGGAGCTCAACGCAACCGCAGTCTAAGCAGTTAGCAGACTACTGTGAGGATATATTGGTGAGCACACGAACAACGAATGAAGACAACCTGCGAAAATGATTGCTTTTGTCCACTGTCCCTTCCAGGCATCCAGAAAGCACCGCAGATGAACACCAGGCACCCACCAGGCAGCACCTCACTAAGCCGCAGGGCTGAAGCACGCCAGGTGCAAATCGCGTGGCACGATCCCTGCACGGCAGTAAGAGCCGAACCCGCAAACCCTCCCAAACATGATCCCACGCGCACGCCGGTTCCAAGACCAGAAAACAAACACCTCCTCACGACATCCCACGAGGAAATTCACGAGGCAGGTATACCCCACCGCCGTGCATGCTCGCCTCGTCGCCCACGCCTCAACAACGCGCTCTCCTGCAGGACCCCACAGCTCACCCAGCCCCCGTTTCCCAGCACCCCAGCCTCCTTGCTTCGCTCCACCCGCTCGCTGTTCCAGCTCAACAGCCACAACATGCAATGTCGTTGTTGCACCGCCGCGACATGCATATCCCCAGACAGAACCCGTTGTCAGGGTTGGGGTCATCAGACATCCGCAGCGGGCCGGGACGTGCAGGGAAGCAGACATGGGGATGGCTGCGGGCTCGTAATCTGCAACTTGTCAGCGTAACAGTGGAGCCAAGCTGATGCTGATATTGCGTGATGGACATGTGGCTGAGGAAGTTTATGTCGACCTCACTCCCTCTGCTCACTATCGAAAGTTGCAGGAACATGATACAGTCGCAAAAACTTCGCGTTTGGACATGCGTCTCGAGACGCTTGTGTCCTGTGGTACAGCGTCGCATCGCCCGACATGGCTACCACAAGGCGCCACCGCAGGACGTGTTACCACTCGCTTTCCGACGCAGGAACACGATGGTTCCTATGCCAACTCGAAGCAGTTGTACTGTATTCCGGGTCGGTTCTACGTAAATGAGCAGGCGCATCAAGGGTCACTGTGAAATGGATTTTCCATGTGAGTGAGTTCATTAAGTGCATTGCATTTATTGCTATCTACCAGCGCCCGAACACCGGAACGCTCTCCCCAAGCCCAGAGCAGGGTATCAAAACGCTAGGGCGCGTATACATGAAGGTTCATGGGCGTAATGAATCGTAGTCATCAAGCCATCGTAAAAAAAGTCGTAAGAACCGAGTCCTGCAACTCGAATTGAACACAAGGGTGTGTAGTCAATCCATCGCCGCCAGTACGGCGATATATCCAAGACCTCCTCGCATTAGCATCCCCTCTCATTAATCATTATGCACATTACTCCGTTGAGGTAGGACCTTGGACAGTGTAGAGGCGCTTAGATGATGAACCAGGCAGCGGCAGCAAGACCAGCGGCGACGGGGACACCGGTCATCTTGGCGGCGGCACCAGCGGGGACAGCGCTGGAAACGGCAGAGCCTGCAGCGTCAGTGGCAGATGAAGCGGCAGAACCAGCGGCGTCAGTGGCAGATGAGATGGCAGAACCGGCGGAGTCGGTAGCAGAAGAAGCAGCAGAGGCCAAGGACTCAGTGGCAGATGCAAGAGCAGACGAGGCAGACTCGGATATCGAAGCCAAGCCGGAGCTGAGCTCGGAGGCAATCGAAGAAGCTGCGCTTGAGGCCGCGCTTGCTGCAGACTCTGTCAGCGCTCCTGAGCTGTAAACGGTGCTGAAACCAGAGGTAGTGGTTTGAACATCGCCGTCAGAGTTGGTGACAGTAGCGACCAGGGGCACAGTGGTGATAGCAGACAGGGAAGCGCTGCCAGTGGCAGAAGCCTCACCTGAAGCGGTACCAGTAGCGCCTCCGGCACTAGAGACAGCCGGGTTCAGGATGGTCAACGCCGCGGACGGAGAGGCAGAAGCATCGTCACCGATGGTGGATGCGACACCTGTTACGAGGTCAGCGAGCGTTTGGAAGAGGTCGCTTTGTGGTCGGCTTACCCTGGCAGAGACCGGCAGCGTAGCTAACGGCCTGACCGGCCTCCTCGTCGTTGCAAGCCTCGCGAGAGCAGTCGCGGACACCGTAGGCCCAGTTGGACTGCGAGCAGAAGCAGGCAGTGTCACCAGCAGCGCAGCTGAACTCAGTGTTGGCGATGCGGTTCATGTTGTTGACACACAGTTGCTGTGAGGGGTTAGCGCTGTTTGCAGCAGTAGCAATGCCACTGTGAGACTGGAGCCAGGACTTACTGCGCAAGAACCGAGGTTCTGGGCAGTGGCAGCGCCAGCAATGGCTGCGAGGAGGATCATAGACTGCTTCATCTTGATGGTATGGTGAGGGGTGGGGGAGCAAAGGTTGCTAGGCTGATGCTGAAGAAGGTGTTGTGAGGGAGAACAGATGTTAGGCCTGTGGAATGCTTGGTTGAAGATGAGGTGGGTGAGGAATTTGGGCGAGAGGGAAGAGCAGGCTTTATCCTTTGATGGCGCGTGAACGGGCGCGCAGGTCGTGGCTGGTACGTAGACAAAGCCCCTGCCCTGTTACCTCACACAGCGCAAATACAAATGGCTGGTGCGGTGACGGAGAGCGACGCCTTAGTCGATTCTGGCAGGGATGTGGCAGGCACGATCACTTCTGGGACAAGGAACAGGATTCTGCGGTGTGCGTTGATTGGCCAATGGATGGAGCTTGCCGGGCTGAGGCTCGATCCGGTCTAGTCTCCAGTTTTATGATGTCGCCAACGGCCTTCCAGGGCACAGACGAGCTCGACCTGCATGTACAACTCATGATGCTGCACCAAGACGAGAAGTCTTGTTGTCCAAGTAACCTGCCACACCAAGGTCACGTTAATCCTGCTGCTGTGCAGTCGATCCGGCTTGCCGTACCACCATGGGAACGCGTTGCTCGCACGCACATACGAGTACCCCTAGCTGTTGCACAATCTTGCTTTCACAGCACTGGGCGGCAGGGTAAATTATGACATTTACCATCGAACCTTGTATCTTCATGGAGCGCCTATCAACGTGACGTCTGCGCCGGTGTCTCGACCACTGTGACCGGCCACAACTTAGAAGTCATTTCGTCTAATCAAACCCCAACCGTGATAACCTCGATCGTGGGCCAGACCCTGTGCATCTGATCGCCAACCACTGATGCGCATCGCCAGCCTCGTGTGGCGCAGTCGTGCAACTTTTACTTACGCAGCCACACTGATGCGCGGCTTTGCATCGCCCTCCAGCGATTGCGATTTGTCTGTATCGACCTCACCTTCGTTTTGCTCGGCCAAGTGTTTCTCCTCAGCTGAAGTGATGCAATGTGTGTTCGCACCTACGGGCCCATAGCGGTCAGTAAACGGCGGTTCAGCGGAGCAAGTTGGCAGCGGAGCGCTACCAGACATACCTAGTTTATTGATCGTCTCCATCCACTCATCGTAAGGGTCTGAATCGAACACAATTCCGCCCTTGGCCAATGGTCAGCATGAATGTGGACAGCAGGAATTTCTCAAACTTACCCCAGCTTGGAGATACGCGATACCATCTTTGACAAGCATGGTCCGTAGCGCAATGCACGTCTGTGGGAGATCAGCCATGTTTCGACCGTGCACCTCAGGGGCCAACTCACGTCCATAGCACCCTCGATCTGCTTATCACCCTCGACGCTGCCGTAGCCGAAATACCCCACAGCGCCAGCATAGACACCGCGCTTCTCTTTTTCCAACTCTGCAATCAATTCCATCGCTCGCACTTTGGGTGCGCCACTGACGGTCCCTGTCCATGTTTTAGCACCAGGTCACATGATAGAGCACTCTACATACCTGCAGGGAATATGGACCTGAAAGCATCGAATCGTGTCTTGCCTGGTCGCAGGACGCCTGAAACCTCGGAGACAAGGTGCTGCACATGCGAAAACTGGAGCAATTAGCAATTCGAACCCGATCAGATCGCGTTCCGCATAAACGCGATGACGGAGTTTGGTGTTCATACCTTTTGCACGACCATCAACTTATCCACACGAGTGGAGAGTGGGTCGCAAACTCGATTTACGTCATTCCGCGCAAGATCCACCAACATGACCTGTGATATCAGTCAATTTCGAGCTTGACGTAGAACTCAGGCAGGACCTACGTGCTCGGCCCGGTCCTTCAGGGAGTTGGAAAGCTCCTCCGCCAGGGCTGCATCTTCCTGCAGGGTTTTGCCCCTCTTAACGGTCCCAGCAATGGGATGTGTGATGATCCTGCCCTGTTCCTCTTTGACCAGCAATTCGGGGCTGGCGCCTACGATCTGGAAGTCCTCGCAGTCCACAAAGAAAAGGTAGGGCGATGGGTTGACGTTTCGCAGGTTCCTGTAGATGTTAAATGGATGCAGGGAGGTAGGTCGGGCAAAACGCTGCGAAGGGACGGCCTGGATGATGTCGCCCACGCTGATGTGCTTCTTGAGCTCCTTGACATGCCCCTCGTACCCTTCCCTGCCGATGTTCGACTTGTATTCGTTTCCAAGCTTGATCGGTCCCTGTTCAGGCATTGGCACATCTTTATCCTTGAGGACCGTCACGTATTCCTTCAAGGTAGCCTTCGCCTCCTCGTACGCCTGCTCTAAATTGTCAAGACTGTCGGGAACCTTGACGTATGTAATGACCTTGACCACTTGTGCGAAGTGGTCAAGAGCCACTACGGTGTCGAAGAGCATGAAAAGACTCTCCGGCACTCCCAGAACATCCTTCACGTCATCTCGCCGTGTCTTGGGTTCGAAGTATTTGACGCAGTCGTATCCGACATAACCAACAGCGCCACCAGTCATGGGGGGAAGCGTTATCGAGGGCACAGTTGCGACTCTGCTCTTTGCGAGCTCCTTCTCGAGGTTTGGCAGAGGGTCCGCTTCCTCGCCATGGCCGGGGCCGGTTTTGATGACTTTGCGAGGATCGGCACCGACAAAGCTGTACCGTCCAATTGTTTCCGTTGTGGCAGCGCTCTCAAACAGGAAGGAGAGCTTCGACTTTGACCTGCCCTCTGTCAACCCTTGCTGAAGCCCACCAAATGAGTCACGCGCTCACTTCGCGGAGACTTTGAGGTATATGCTTGACGGTGTCAAGAACTCGGCGGAGATGGAGGAGAAGACTGGGACGAGGTTGGGCGGGTTCGGAGAGTTGACTGCCGCAGCTAACACCTCTCGCACCGTGTCGAGGGACGGCTGAACGCCTAGCTGCTGGTGGTTATGCGCTCAGCTTTCCATGCCGCCAACTGTGGTGGGGTGGCAACAGAACATACCTGTTGCGCCATACTTTCGAGGTGCAGCGATTGGAGTTATGTGAAGCTACAGGAATTTCTGCGCAGAGTGGAAAACCAACGTTGGAGTCAGACAATAGCGACGCTCGTCCTATTCAGACCCAGGATGATTATCTCCAGCCTTATCGACGAGCCAATCGGTCTCCTTGTTAGTCCGCCCTGGCTGTGATTTTCGACAAGACTGCCCCGCTTGCGCTTGCGCTGCGCGCGGCCGCCCCCAGCCAATGGCTTTGCCAGCCAGCCCACTAGATCTCGTCTCAGCGCAGCAAGACGTCACATCCGCCTACCAACTCCTGCTCAAGTCGCGCTTCTGTCGCATGTCCTTCACCGTACCTTACCGCGCGCACTGCACCATTTTGTCGCGCATCGTTCGCCGGCGCATATAAACGCGCATGGTTCCCTTTTTTGGACCACAAAGACCCGTCGCCCTACAGCCGCGCTATGGACTCACCACCGACGCATTCCGCACGACCTTGGACGCCGCCCGACAGTGAAGCGCACGACAGCCCTGAATCCGCCTACTTCTCAGACCCCTTCCGACGAGCGTCGAGCTGCGCATCAGACATGGACGAGCACCACTGGCCGCTCCAACAGCCTCGGCCCGGCGCCCCTGGCAGACAGAGCAAACGCCTCGACACACCCAATGAGCCGCTCAGCATCTCTAGGCCAAAGCCTCTGCATACCGTTACCGAACCTGCGCCCTACACGCCCACAAAGACATCCAATCTCCTGGAACAGCATGTGCCCGGCGCGCTGCGCTACCCGTATACCCCCGAGAGCTCGCGCATACTGCGCGCAAGTACAGTCGGCTCACTGTCGCCAATACCATGGGACACCGGATCGCGTTCCTCTGCTTCACCTGTGCAAAGCGCCTTGTCGTCATGCATCGCGCATTTCGAGAACCTCACGGCGGAGCGTGAGCTCACCGACGACCAGATGGAGTATATCGTAGGACAGTTCGAAGCCATGACCTCATACCTTGCGGCGCCGGATGCGCAAACGAAGAAGGGCGCCGACGATCTGTTCTCGGGTTCAGGCTCACCACGTCCTGCGAGTCTCAAGTCCGCGACAAGTGTTGCAGAAGATGATGGTAGCTACATGGCCGAAGTTGGGAAGTACATCGAGGGTGTTCAAATCTACACTGCAGACTTGAAGAGACGATTTGAGGAAGCAAAAGCCCTGAACGAGATTCAGCTCGCCATCATCGACGGTTTGCGTAGAGACATGAATGCTGTGCAGCACAACATGCAATATTCGCTTCAGTCGATCCCTTCTCCGCCGGAGGGAGTAGGCCAAAAGGGCGTTGACAGCAGCTGGGAGTCCATCGAGACCGCAGTTAACGACGTCGAAGAGAGTGAAGACCAACACACTGCTACATCCAAGCCAGCGACGGTGGAGTCCGGCACACAGACTGAACGGTCCAGAAAGCTCGTCACTGTCCGCAAGCCCATACAGTCCGCACGACGTGGATTTTGGACTGCCCTCTACGAGGCACTCGACGGCTTCAGCGATGACTTACACGAGCGCTGATTGTTTGTCTCTCTTATCTGTCGACTTCGTCAAATTTCCTTCGTTGCTGTTCTCTTCACATGTTTGGATCTTGCGTTTCGTCCTTTTGGGTTCCTTTTACAGCAGGGTTGCCCGACACAGCGTAGGAGGACAATAACTTACAGGATATCACACCTTCGTGGGTCTTGGACACGAACTTACGAACTGCATAGCGATGGCGCATACTGGTTTGATCGTTTTTTTACAACTGGCTCTGGTCACTCGAGCCCAGCGTTTGGATACCCTCCCCCTCCCGGATTTCAGAGACATCAGAGACTTTCCTTGAGTCTACCTTTCACACTGTCATTCTCCCAGTCAAATTCTTTTAGTTGTCACTAATCCTGCTCGGAAATGTCAATAATGCACCCATGTCTTTCGAATAGAGCTGCTGTCACACGGCCATCACGCCACACCATGCAACTGCTGGATACAATAATTCAATACGGCACGTCTCAGTGCTCCATCACTTGATTTTCGTGCATTCGAAGGGTGATTGTTGCTATTTGGTATGCATTCACCTCGCTCCAGTTCACTCCCGTTCAATGTCTGAGTTAGCAAAGTGCGCACCAAAGTGCGCACCCCACAGATGCCGGACGACAACACTTGGTTGAGTTGATGAAGCAATCTCAATTCCGCAGGGTTGGTGCCTGTACTGATGACGTGCATTCTCCCTTGATTAACTGCCGGCATGATGCAGAATGTGATGCAATGCAGGCCCTTTCGGCTTTGCGAAAAACAGATTCAGCACAGCACAAAATTCAGACAATAAAACAGCGAAGCTGCGCGGTGCTGTCGCGTCTCTCTAGTCGCGGCGTAGTCTACAGCCTGGTGTTTGAGCGAGCCGTAGAGTCCGGTGTTTCATGTTCAGGGTCTATGAACGAAACACTATGATGTTGAGTACACCACCGCCGTAAGGACAGATGGTGGCCTGCAGTTGGCACAATAAGCTCGAGCGCCACCAAGACATGGCAGGCACGGGAAATCCAGTGCCTCTGGCCTAGTCAACTCAACGGCGTGTTCTGAGCATTGAGTGATGGCAGCCGGATATATTTAGCTTCGTAGGCAGGTGTGGCTCACCCGCAGCACTAGTCGAGGCCGGTCAGGGAGTATCCACCGAGCATCTTCAATTCCAGCTGCTCCCAACCATTCACTTCCACAACACGACCAAACGCCCGTAACGAACACTGCAAGGGCTTTCCACCAGCCCTCTACTTACTCTAATTCTCATTTTGCAATCATTCTAACTTTCGAACCCGCTGCATCGAGTGCAGCCTTCCTGAACCTGATATCTGGCCCCGGGCAACATGGAGGAGGACAAAAAGCCTGAGAGGCCCATGAGCGCGCACAGCTCTGACAAGGGAGGAGTAAGTGGGGACTCTCTGACGACCAGCAGATCAGCTTGTTTCGAAATGTTCAAGCTAACACATTTGCGTCGTCGCAGGACAGCTTTGAAGATGCCTCTGAGATTACCCCTCGCCCCGAATCACAATCAGAGCGCTCCCAGTCACGATCACGCTCCCTCATAAGTAAACGCGAGTCCGCCGACACCACCGTACAAGAGCCGAAAGTCGACTCCCCTGCACCTGAGGTACCGGAAGTGCCCATCCAGACCAATGACGACGCACAACAGACCAAGGGCGAAGCTGCGGCTCCCGAGACATCCACCAAAGATGAACCACCCGCCAAGTCGCCCTTGCTCACTTCACACAGAATATCAGTGACATCAGACATGGACGATGTGTCTCTCGAGGAAGGTTGGTGAACCTGCTGTCTCGCAGAGCTGAACCCGGCTGACTTGTGGCAGAAGGCACAAAAGATTCTGGTCTGCCACCCACACTGCCCCCACGAGACTCAAGAGACTCGACAGCTTCCGCAAGCGGCCTGCAAGGCCTATCTGGTCAGATGTCTCCTGTCAAATTTCCTCCGCCACCTCCTCCTCCCGTCGCCCAGGAGAAGCCTCCCCCACCAGCCCCTGTGACGAGAAAGCTCACCAGCCCGTTCTCGTGGCTGTCACGAAACAGCTCGAGCAAGAAACCTGGATCGCCACCTCTACCGCTTGCCGACCGCCGAAACACCAACGCATCGATACAATCGCTCGGTAGCAATCCGGAGTTCACTTTGAGCAGAATTGACGACGAAGATGATGCAAAGGGCAACAACCGATCGAGCCAAGGAAGCCTACGTGACCGCTTCAAGGCGCTAAGGATGCGGGAGGAGGCTGGAATTACAATAGGCGATGAGATGACTGGAGACGGCGGTCTTGGAATTACAACTCCAGGCGCTAACATTGAGAAAGAGGTTGTCGCGAGCCCTGCACCTGGAGGACTCGCTCGGCAGTCAACCATCAACCCGGCTCTTGCGCCAGGCACTGCCGCTGGATTCGCAACTGGACCATCTGCAGAGGAGGCGGAGCCTGTTGATTGGGACCTATGGCAGTCGGTAGTGAATGAGGGGCCTACCGTGATTGCGCAAACGAGCCCAGAAGAACTCAATCGCGCTGTTGCCAACGGTATTCCGCAGGTTATCCGTGGTGTGATTTGGCAAGTTCTGGCGCAAAGCAAGAACGAAGCGCTGGAGCACCAATACAAAGAGCTTGTCGCTCGAGGCACGGACAAGGAACATATGTCGGTTCACGGCCAATCGCAGACAAATGGCAGCGGCAAAGAGAGAGATTCTGTTGCGTCGTCAGCATCTTCGATTCACTCCGACTATTCGACTCCCGCCACAACCACCGGAAGCACAAATGCTCCTCTGGTATCGCCATCGGTCTCTTCAGAAACCACAGAGGACCCCATCAAAATCCAGGCCAGATTAGCTGCAGAGAAAAAGGACAAGACCGCAGCAATCGTCAAATTAGAGAAAACCATCAAGCGCGATCTCGGCGCACGAACAAGCTACTCGAAGTATCTCATGGCCGCTGGCTTACAAGATGGGCTATTTGGCATCTGCAAGGCGTACGCTCTCTACGATGAGGCTGTGGGCTATGCTCAAGGCATGAACTTCATTGCTATGCCATTGCTCTTCAATATGCCCGAAGAGGAGGCTTTCAGCATGTTCGTCACTTTAATGAACAAATATGGCCTGCGTGACCTCTTCGTTGCTGATATGGCTGGGCTACACCTGCATTTGTACCAGTTCGAGCGGCTATTGGAGGACTTTGAGCCCGCTCTTTACTGTCATCTGCGCCGCAGAGAGGTAAAGCCTCAGCTCTATGCCACACAGTGGTTCCTCACTCTCTTTGCATACCGCTTCCCGCTGCAGCTTGTCGTGCGCGTGTACGACTTGATCCTCTCTGATGGTCTCGAAGCAGCCATCCTGAAGTTCGGTCTCGTTCTGATGCAGAAGAACGCCGAGACATTGCTTGCTATGAAAGACATGTCGACTCTGACGAACTTCCTGAAAGAGAAGTTGTTCGACGTGTATATCGACAAGGCTCCCTCGGCCAACTCCATCCTCGAGAACGGATTCTTTGGTTCAACCAGTGGCATTGACAAAGAGATATACCGCGCAGACCAGCTAGTCAAGGATGCAGTGGCAGTTCAGGTCACATCGGAAATGTTGAAGCAGTACACAGCCGAATGGAAGGAGCAACAGCGGGTAGAGAAAGAGCGCGAAACTGAGTTACAAGGTCTAAAGGAGAAGACCGCCACTCTGGAAGCCAAGGTCAGGTCACTTGAGAATCGCGCCGAGCAGTCGGACAGGGAGCACGTTGAGATGGCGTCCGAGCTTATCAAGACCAAGGTCGAGAATGAGCAGCTTGCGGAGGAGAATGAGACACTGAAGACAAAGGTTGAGGAGCTCCAGAAGATTGTGGACACGCAGCCTGAAGAAGTCGAAAAGAGGCTGAAGAACGAGATGGAAACCGTCATGCAGAAGAACATTGTCGTTCACAACGAAAATCGAGCTCTTGAGGAGCAAATGGCCGAGATGGAGCAGGAGCTGGTGGACACCAAGATGAAGTGGGCAACAGTAAGTCCAAAAGCTCATCGAAAATTGGGCACAACTGACATCTTCCAGATCAACGAGGAACACGAAACCCTCAAGCAGAAGTGGAACAACATTTCCCAGATGATGAGGTAGCCTCAGCTGCTGGGTTCTGTTTAGTCATTGCAGGCGTTTTGGTTGACTTGCATATAGCACATCGGCGCCATCAGATCTATCTACGACCTATCTTAGCGCGTCGAGCGCGCCTTAATTCGATTCAACGTGTTCATATTCGCCTCAGTCGCCGAGACTCTCCAGGGCAGGCGTTTTAGCTCCAGTACACATGCTTCGGCAGCTCCATTACCACTAGCTCGCATCTCAATGTATACCCCTGGGTTGCTCAATTAACCTGTCTTCTCCTTTTTTTGTACCAGCTCTCGCTTGTTTCTTAAGCTGTGTTCTGGATGTTTCGATTTTGAGCAGTATTCACGACTCGCAGAGTCGCAGAGAGCTCCTACCGTAGTATCGTAGTCTTATTGTATCAATGCTAGAGCAAGCACTAAATATTGTGATGTGCGATGTGCACTCACTTACGATTGCTGTTGCTCGGACTAGTCAGGGTGTGATTGGTGAAGGTGAGCTGGGCACGTGCCAAGCCGCGTTAGTCAGATTTAGCGCGCTAGATCTCTCTCTCTTTTCGAACCCAGCACCAGTCGCAACGACATTCTCTCCACCACTGCACAGCCAAGCCCAGCGCAGTGTCGCCCTTCCTTTTCATTACTTCAGAAATAGTTGCGATAAAAGTTCCATCCAAGTTCCATTCCTGCGACCCGCGCCAAACGCCATGGCTGCACCTCCCCCCGATCTCAACGCCATTCTGGCGGCCCTTGGTAAGCCAAATCGCACAAAATCTACAGGCATACGCTGACCTTCTCAAAGCTGCCGGACGCGGCCCATCCACTACTCCCTCCCAGACACCCCAACAGCCGCCTCCGCATCAGCCCCCACCACCAGGCATGCCTGCTGGCTTCCCTGGCGCAATGCCTACCGCGACGCCGCCCCAAATCCCCGGTTTCAATTTCCCACAACCTACCAGCTCCGGCAGTCTCGACCTGAGCGCCATCAAGCCCGTCAGCTCTGGCTCAGTCAGTATCCAAGACGCACTTGCGAAAGCGCGTGGGTTTGCAGCTCAAAAGGGCCTTGCCTTTGATGCGCGTCCGGGTATGGACAACCAGTGGCCTGGTATGGGCGGAGCACCGCAAGCCTACTCTGTGTCAGCTCACCAAGAAGATCCGCGACTGAGCGGACGCCCTTACCGACGCTCGCGTTCGCGCTCGAGATCCCCACAGCGCCGAGACAACCCCCGTGATAGTTACAATCCTTACCGAGACGAGCGCCGCGACGAGCGTCGTGGCGCGCCTGGCGCCTATGGGCGCGATCGTTCTCGTTCCCCATCTAGGCGTAATACTTTCTCCCCACCCCGCCAGCAGTATGGCGGACATGATCGTGCCACTCCCCCTAATGACAACTCTGAGGTGATTCTCATTGATTCTTCGCTTGTTGGTCTTGTCATCGGACGTCAAGGTGAGAGTCTGCGTCGCATTGAACAGGAATCAGGCACTAGGATTCAGTTTATCAACGGCCCTGAGGCTGGACCGCAGCGCCAGTGCCGCATCACGGGGCCTCCTGGGGCTCGTATCAGTGCAAAGCGCGAGATCAATCGCATTATTGAGGAGAATGGTGGCAACCCTGCCCGTGAGACTGGACGCAACGCTCGCGCTCCCCAGAAGGCAGCGGCTCAACAGCCTGCTCTGCGTGAAGGTGAACAGTCATCTCAGATCATGGTTCCTGATCGTACTGTTGGTCTCATCATCGGTCGTGGTGGCGAGACTATCCGTGACTTGCAAGAGCGCAGTGGCTGCCATGTCAACATTGTCGGTGAGAACAAGAGCGTGAACGGTCTTCGCCCTGTGAACCTCATTGGAAGCCCCGCTGCTGCTGCCCACGCTAAGGAGCTGATAATGGAGATTGTCGACAGTGATACCAAGCAGATGGATGGCTCTAATCACCAGCCGCAAAATCACCAGCAGAACAGGCGTGACTTTGATTCCCATGGTGGTGGAGCTGCTGGCGGCAACAAGATCAATGACAGCATCATGGTTCCATCAGATGCTGTTGGCATGATCATCGGCAAAGGTTTGATCTAAGTTCTTGCGATCACAACAAGCGCTAACATGCTACAGGTGGTGAGACTATTAAGCAGATGCAGTCCGAAACTGGTTGCAAGATCAACGTATCCCAGGCCTCTGGCGCCGACATTGAGCGTGAGATTGGTCTCGTTGGAACCCGTCAAGCCATCGATGATGCCAAACAAGCCATCTGGGATAAGGTGGATCAAGTGGTGAGTCGAAGACAACTGCTGTGCTAAACACGCGCTAATTCCATGTAGAAGGAAAAGAACAACAGCAGGCGACGGGACCAGGGTGGTCAGGATAACAGCTACTCACAACAGCAACAGCCTACACAGTCTTACGGCCAGGCCGCCCCTCAAGGCCAGGCCCCTGCACCTACTGCAGGTTCTCCAGCTGGTAATGCGGCTGACCCATATGCCATCTACGGCGGCTACCAGAATTATCTGGCGATGTGGTACGCATCGTTTGCCCAACAACAGCAGCAGCAAGGAGGCGCACCGCCAGGCCCGCCCGGTGCTTAGGCTGCATTTTGTCCGTGATCATGTACATGATGCTGAGACCGCCGCTGAACGCTGCCGCTTGATGCTTGCTTGCTTGCATGACCGCTGCTTGGACTATGCTTTATGTGGCATGATTATACCCGACTTTCTGGATTTTTCTCGACCTTTTTTGTTATGCGGACCATTCCCCATTGTAATCGCCGATGACTTGCACTGCGATGCGCTGCGATGCTCGATGATCGCTTCGCCTTCGATCTCGTACATGGATTGCTTGATCTCGCTGTTCTCTTTCGACTGGACCTCCATCACTTAGTTCGCCTATGCTGAACCCCGCTGAAGCCATGTCTGCTGCTGGATGACCACTGCGCTTATTGTGCAACACAACGCATGGCAATGCTGCGAGTGCCATGCTCCGTCGTATCAGCATGATTATCATCGCTTGCAGCTGGTGCTGTCTCATCTCAGCGACTAGACTGTGCCACCATGTTTTCCAGTGCTCGGCTCTGCATCTCCGACTCCTTATTCAACCATATTTCCGATACATATCACCAAAAGCTTAACGTTTGTGTCTTTGCGAGCACGATATGGCTGGGACAACGCAAATTGGCGTTGATCGGCTAACCACATGGAAACGGTACTCTGGAGCCGCATTCGAAGAGGCACTAGTTTCATGCGGAGTGCTGTGGTGGTGTCCCCCCGAGAGTAGAAAATGTCTTATACGTTACCTTAATACCATCACCTTACTTACGAGCAATACTTCCTGTACGTGCGCGCATGCGTTGTTGCGTTGTGTGACCTTACCCATGGCGATACGGCTCCTGCCTGTCGGCATCAAGACCATCTCACTGCCTCTCATCTGCCTTCCCGAAGCGTCCTCAACCCTTCTCATGCCACCACCGCGCACCCCGATCCTAACATCACTCCTTTTCCAAATCCCATCTCGCGAGTCAAGTCGAGTGCTGAGTCTCTTCTTCACGACCAGTATCAGGCTACTCGAGTGTCGAGGACAGCAGCGTAATCTCGAACGGCGACGGCGTGGCTTCTACCACACAATGGAGTGAGGTGCGTAGAAGCAAGCACAGAGAGATGTCCAGTGATGTGGATTAATGTTGGCGCGCTGTACTGTAGGGACGCCATGCCTTCGGTATACTGTGAGCACGCTGGATTTGCCCCACGTTGGGTGGTGTGAGTGGGGACGCATTTGAGGGGAGGATTGTGTCGACGGCATGTAGCATGTAGTGGGCCATTCAGCGGGGTCGATGAGGGGCTTTTATGAGAGGATTGGCAGAAGAAGTCCTGGAAGGCTTGTCAGTCAGCGAAGGGACGGAGAGGGGATGAGAGGGAGATGTACGCAGGGGCGAGTCGGGAATAGAGCCAAAAGGGCCAAGTACCATGGAACGGTAAAGATACTTCACTAGGATGTTGTTCGAGCATAGTGACTTGTCCTATCTGGCTGTTTTTTAGTTGAAAAATGTAGGAGTGTGGTTACGAGGGTTGTTGATTTATCTGGCGAGACATCCTGGTTTGAGTCTGGCTATTTAATACGCAAGTGAAATAAAACAATACAATATCGAGTAGGAACGCAAGGTCTTGGGAAGTCCAGCGTTCAGTGTGTATAATTTATGTTACGTTGACAATGATGGATGTTTTCGATATCAATGAATTTTGAACAGTCTTTTGCTGTTAACCTACTGCAGGTCAACCACTCAAACGCCGGCGTCATGGATCAAGAAGCACCATCACGGGCAGGCTCTTCTGTAATCATTGATCAAATCTCTTCGGAGGAGGAACAGCCCTCCGCTCGCTCCTTTACACCTTGAAGATTCAACCAGTCGTCGTATTGATTCGGTAAACAGGCTTTGTAACTCTTGTCATCTTAGTATGTCATCTTTGTATTCAGCATCTCATCGACCAATTCAGTACGTCTGGCGGTCTCCCTGGCGATGGCCATCTTTCTCCACATGCAGCGCTCTAGTTTCCGTTCTTCGTGTAGGAAGTAGAACATAATCGTGTATTCATGTGGGTTCTCAGAAGGCTAAAACAAGGTGCATGTACTTCAGCTGAATCACAAGTCCGCTTTCTTGCTCATGTGCCCCATGTGCCATGGCTTTATTTCCGCATCAGCCAACCCAGATGCTTCGTACCAAGATCCTACGTTAATGAAAGTCGGGGCTTCTACCGACACACCATTCGAGCCGTTCGCCAATTTCGGTTCAAAAGAGCAAAGACTCATCGCAATCGTTATCAACGCACATGTGGGTCAAACACCTCAAGCCGGACCTGGGCATAGGTTTTCCATCGATCCGGAATTGCACAGCGCGCAAAATTGCCGTCGTGAGTCTTTCGTAGTCTCACCAACACGACCGCCTGGAGGACTTCACAACATGAAGCGACAGCTCCGTTGGCAAATCGGGTCGAGAACGCACCATGCTGATGAAACTGAAACCTGTTAGCGATATGGGCCCCTTTACAGTTTCTAGACAGACGAGGTAATGAGCCACCACAGGACGATGTAAGCAAGGTAGCGAGCTTAGAGTGAAGAAGGCACGCACGTCAAACCTCAACCACGCGCTAGCGACACTTGGAGCAGGCACGACCCTGGCGCACGTCAGCAGTGTGCACACCCACCGGTTTTACTGAACTGGTTATTCAGAGGCCTCAACAAGAACGCATGGGCAGCCTGGGCTCTCGCCGCGAAGGCAGGCGATCTAGTGTGTACCAAGCGAACAGGGTAATTGAAGGAACTTGAACAGACGACGAACATTGGGTGCTTTTTTCAATGCTGGCCAATATCCTTTTGATAATCTACTTCCGCATCTGCGCTAATGTAGCTTTTCCAGCACTGCTCTCGTTGGACTTTCCCAGCTCTGCCGAGATCCATTCACCAATCTCCGCAAGCTCTTCCATCTTCACGCCAGTGGGCATACCTAAGCTGTGGAACAAGTGGACGAGATCTTCAGTGGCAACATTGCCAGTCGCACCTGGGCTGTATGGGCACCCTCCAAGCCCACCCACTGCAGCATCAAAGGTACGGATGCCGTGCTCGAGAGCGACCACTGAGTTCACCAGAGCCATTCCGTATGTGTCGTGGAAGTGTAATGCAAGGTCGTGCTTGTCGATGCCGGCAGAATTCAGGGTCTTGAGGAGCTCTGCAGTCTTCGGCGCGGTGCCCATACCCGTTGTATCCGCCACCGAGATTTCGTCCGCACCCATCTCTAGAAGATTGACTGCCAGCTCTGCCACTTTGTGAGGGTCTACATCTGGCCCTTCGTATGGGCAGCCAAGTGCTACCGAGATGTATGCGCGGACCTTCAGATCCATCTCCTTAGCCTTTGACATGATGGGCTCGAATCGTTGCAGCGACTCTGCTATCGAACAGTTGGTGTTCTTCTGAGTGAACGACTCGGTCGCCGCAGTGAAGATCGAGATTTCGTGTACTGGCCCGCCAGCTGAGCCATTGGCGCTTCGCTCTTTGCCCATAGCTTCATCACCCGAGGTTGCAGAGGGCATCGCGTTGGGATCTTCTGAAGATGTGTTCAGTGCCGGGCCACCATCTGCACCTGGTGAAGGCGGGGGTGTCGGGTATGCATCCTTCGCGGAGGACGACTGAGCACTCCACAGCTTCAGGAAGTTGTCAAAGCCCTTTACGTTTGGCAGAAGCCATTGATATGTTATCGGTACTGGGGATTGCGGTGTGTTACGGAGGACATGTTCGAGGATATCAGAAGAGTTTGCCATCTACAAATACATCAGTGTCTTGCCACGACGTCTCGAACACTTCTGCTTTACCTGAGGCGTCCATTTTGGCGA
The DNA here is from genome assembly GCA_028584115.1 of Stagonosporopsis vannaccii. NCBI lineage: Eukaryota > Fungi > Ascomycota > Dothideomycetes > Pleosporales > Didymellaceae > Stagonosporopsis > Stagonosporopsis vannaccii. The sequence continues at coordinate 124,417 of VWXS01000020.1, forward strand.
CACGAAAGACCCTGCTTCGATTGTCTTCAGCCCAGTTCGGGCCAGTCTCTCTACCAGCTCTATCTTGGTGGCCACAGAGATGGCCTTCTTCTCATTCTGCAGCCCATCTCTTGGCCCAACTTCTACAATACGAACCGCGTCACGGCTAGAGGCGGCCGAGGCAAAGGTCCGTCGATGGCACGGATGACGGGCTGCGAGACGTGCCGCGCGTAAGCAAATAAACTTCGACGACATAATCTGGGGTAATGGCGGCGTGAGCAGGGCAATTGAGGCTTGGATGCGGGCAGAGTATGGGGTAATAGCGTGGTGGTGAGAGCTGTCAGGAAGCTATCGACCCTGGGTGTGGGGAAGGGCGCCCTAAGCCGAGGAAGCTTGGACGCGTTCGCGTATCCAGCTTGGACCTTCCTTGAACCTTCAACAGCCGAACAGCATCATCAGAGATCCCTCCAAACTGTTACTCAATGGAATCTGGCTGATTGGAACGCACAGTGGATTCGACGATGCTCCCTTTCCCCAGATTTCGGCAGTGTCGTGCAAGCGCACGTACACGCAGTTGCAGGCTAAGCATTCGGTACCGTGTACCAATGTTATGGACAAAAAAGCAGTCCTTGGCATTTGCGACCTCAGAGCAAGCAGCAAGTCGAATTGAATGCTCGCAGAGAGTCGACGAGAGGGGAATTGAAATTTCTGTTTCCTTGACAACTTGCTGTCAATTGAAGCTTAAGGTTACATAAGCCACAAAATCAGAACTTAGCCCAGAGGAGGCTGGCGCAAACTTTGTGGATGGGAGGCTTTTGCATGTGCCTGTTGAATCACCCAATGGATTCTTCGCATGTCGACATCTTTTAGCTTCCGCCAGTTGCGGCTGCACAGACTTCGATTGACGTTGTCAGGAACATGATGCCACTGGGCATGTTGACCGCTCTTTCGGTGGAAGAACCAGCCGCAAGTGGTCGCGCGACTGCTCTCGTATCCAACCATGAGATACGCATAACAGGTCCAGCATACCTATCGACGCTAAATGCAAGGCTGTCCGCGGAGGCTCTCTAGCCCTTAGAGCATATGTGGGGTGCAAAAATAACTTAGCTCTCATCTCGCGGAGGGCCGGCTTGTGATAGCTGCCCGGCAATTCGCAGCACTCTCGAATTTCGACTTGAGCTGCGCAATCCTCAACAGAAGCTCAGGGCCGCGGGAAGCATGCTCCATTGAGTTTTACCTCGGTGTGTAATGACTTGTTGCGAACATCAGGCCGGGTAATTTGCAGTAAGTGAATGAGGCTCCGCGCAGCGACGTTCGACCTCCGTCTGAGTAATTCCGGGAGAATTGCTTCGGCCAGACTTGGGACCCATCCGCGGCGCGTTTGGGCTTGCTCGGTACGAGATATTTGCGTCTGTCTCCACACAGCATGATTTTAGTAATTTGTCCAGAGCTTTCGATCGTCGTTGAAGCAGCATCTGATCGTCGAGGGTCTTTGCAATCTAACTGAGTGTCTGGGATCTTCGTCCAGAACACGATAAGGGATATCGGCAACGGCGAGACTCCATTTTTCTGCCTACACGCCATTTCGTCGGCATCCCAGTTTTACAGCGGCTGCCGACATGACCCCGTGAGGCTCCCCCCGAGTCAAGCTCTACGAAGTTCTGCCACGGGCTGGGCTGGATCCATGGGCGATTCCTTCCCGGCCGGGCAATGCAAGCACGCAAGGCACATGAATTCTAATTTTACAAGGTGCTTCGAGAAGACCTCGGAGACCTTCGCCGCCCGTCTGCAGCAGGGCTCTTGTTTCCCCAGACTCTAGTATCTACCCCGCGCGCGACTGAGTGCGCCAGTGCCGTTAGGTGAGATTCGTCTCCAGGTACACACGGCTAGCAGCAGGACGCCTCGGGACGACACCTGGTCTAGCAGCCGCGACGTGCCTCCTCACGGGCTGTGTCGAGTGCTTGTTACCTGAGAAAAACTGCTGAGTGGGTGGAGCAGCACTCGAGCATACACGAGTCGCCAAAGTAGTACCTCTGGCCGATGCGAGTGTCTCTTGGCTCCGCCAGCACGTGCCCAACCACCAAAGCGGAAAACCAGCGGTTCAATCATCGGTCAGAAGAGCGAGCCGTCGAAGTAAACTTCTGAGATGGCGCATCTAAAGACGCCGTTGCGATGGAAATTGGTGTTAGTGAGGAGGACCATGCGCCAGTCCTGCACCAAATCAGCTGCCCTCCAAACGGGAGATGACCGCCGACCAGCAGCGGCGGAGCGGCACTCTGGCATTGGCTGCTCGTTCAGAGATCGCCGTGCGGAAGCGCTTGCCATGGCAGTCGTAAACCCTCTAAGGGACCCGCGACATTTCAGGAGTGCGCGCACTGCAACAACAGCAGGCGTATGCGCCACTGGTGCAGGTCACTGATGGTGCTGCGCAGCCACCGCGGGTGCCAGATGCGTGAGTGGGGGCACGGCTTGTTTGCACAAGTCGCCATGGTCATATCTTGTTCACATCAGGCCTGCATGGCTGTTATCAAAGTCAGCAGAACCCACGACAATGGTTCGCCAAGAGGTTTCGCGGAGCATGAACAGCGCACGCAGGGCCGGGCGACAGACATCGTTGGCAGACTGACGGGCATCCCAGGCCTTGCGTGCGTCGTCTGCATCATTCCTGCTTCGTCCCGCGGCCCCCTCGATGTCATCGCAATATCCTCATCTGGATCTTCGCTGCAGCGCTCGCCGGCTGTTCGCGCGTGCGGCCGCTCGCGTGCATCCACTCGCAGATTGCATCACGCTCGCGACCACCGCCAGTCGCGCTGAGAGATCCTGCCTTTCGCAGGAATCGGCGGCCGTGCTTTGTTGCGGGATGATGACGGTGAAGAGCAGCCGCTGATTTAACCTTGCCTTGCCAGCCCGGAAGGCTTTTGGCTTGGCGGATGCTTTACAGCGGGCGGCTTTCGCTGCGCACTCCAAGTGGTGAGCGCCTGGCGCTGCTATCTTCTACACAGCTTCGGTGCAGCTTCGAAACGGTGTCTCGGTCGGCTCCGTCGTCCACCTGCTTCCTGGTCATTCGCCAGCACGCTAACGCCGCCCGTAGCGGCCCTGACGCTATCAGCGGTGGCTTTGCAGAAGCTTGCCAGCCGAGCAGGCACTGGGGCGCTTCCTTACCAGCGTACTCGATACAAGTTCTCTGAATGGCTGAACCGCCATGTTGCTCCGACGCTAGCAGCCGGTAGCAGATCGTGCCTAGTATCAGTACTGATTGGTGGATGTTCCGTGGCGTCCAGCCTTCTCCGTCCTGCAGGCGAACCACTGTCGCCATCCCAGGCCAAGCTTCTGACCGGGGTGCAACACCTATTCCACGATGTAACCCGACCAACAGCCCACTCGGGACTGCAATTCGCCGTCCGTGTGTGGGGTGCGGTAGGGGTTGCCACAGACCATAGCCTCGTAGCGGCTGCTTCGAACATGCGGGCACCTGGCCGACTCGCTGCAGGCGTCAACCCTCATGCACATCTCAAGATGACCTCCCTCCGCTCGAAATACTCTAGCGGCCAGTCTGCCGCGGTATTTTGCATCCTACTGCTTGGCACACCGACGACCCCTGCTAACTAGAGCCCTGACCTTATCATACTGGGGGACCAAGCTCCTACCCTTACCCGTCGAGGGCCAAATAATACTTACCCACCTTGATGCGCCTCTCTATGCTCCATTCAGAATTGCCCCTCGTCCATTTGTCTATCTTTCTTACACACACCTTACACGACACTCGCCTGCAGATGCAACATTGTTAGCACTTGTAGCATCCAACACTCTCCATTTTACCCACCATGGCTGTCGCTTCGCCTACCACCACCCAGCCCATTGAGGTCAAGAAGGTTGACGAGAGCAACAACGCAGCTGCTGCACCCAAGAAGAGGAGAAGAAGAGCACCCGCCACTGGAGCCACAGAGGACTGCTTCTCTTGCAAGAAGCGCTCAGTAAAGTGTGACCGGAGACGACCATATTGCGGACAGTGCGTCGAGATCGGAAAGGAATGCACCGGGTACCGTACAACTCTGACTTGGGGCGTGGGAGTTGCTAGCCGTGGCAAGCTTCGAGGCATGTCGTTGCCCATCGCCAAGTCACCGCCTGCAACCACAACCACCACACGGAAAGAATCCTCAGCATCGAGTTCTGCCAACAATGCGTCCAGCAGTGCTAGCCACCACTCATCCAGCTTTAACAGCCGAGCCAGCGTCGACTTCGGTATCCACTCACCCACAAGTCCCATGAGCCCTGGCAGCATCTACTCGGCGCCGCAGGAGTACCAGTACTTCGGCCCTACCAGCCCAATCCCTATTCCTTCGCCATCCACGCCACTTGGATTCCCAATGCAGTCACCTGGAGAGCACTTCGACATGATGCACCCGCTTGCTTCCAAGCTCCGGAGATCATCGCAGCTCAGCAGAGGACCTCTCCAGAGGTTACACACTTCGATACATCTCCCCTTCGACGAGGGCGGTCTGTCAGCCTCTACTGCGTCTCTCGGCACATATAGCGACAGCGATTTCCCATCTCCTGGAGAATATCCTCACACGCCTGCAGACGAGTTTCCTTTTGCGGATCCTTCTATCCCACGGTATTCGCCACTCCACTCTTACGACCATGCACACATTGGCTCTATGGACACCTTTTTCCACGAAGCCCCGCGGTCTCTACCCATGGCTGATGACATGAGCTCCAGCGTCAGCTCAGACCAAAGCTTGCAGGACTATGTCGAGGTGAATTCGAATTCTACACAGCAGAGCATAGGTCCTGTTGTGTTTCAAGATGTTTTTGCGGAAGGGGATGTAAGCTCGAGTTATACTGCGTTGCCTCAGCCAGCTTTCTCCTTTCTGCCATCGGAGGGTACGTCAATGTCTTCTTACGGTTCCGGTCCCCTGTCTCTCGACGTGCTCGCGCTCACCACATCTATTCCTCAGAGTCTTGCCATCGCTTCGCCCCTTTCCCCTCGGATGCTATACCTCATGGACTACTACGACAAATTTATATGCCCGGTACTGGTGGCTTTTGATGGCCCCTCGAATCCATATAGGATGCACATCATCCATTTGGCTATGCAGAACGACGAGCTCCAGAATGCCATCGCTGCATTGGCGACAAATAACATGCGCATGCGTGGAGGTCTAGAAGGTCGACGATTGAGCGCCCCTGGTGACTACCGCCTCATCCCGCAACACGCATATTCACAAATGACTGCCCAAGAGTTAAGGGAAATGCATGGAGAACCAACCTCTGAGGAGAAGCATTACAAGGCTCAGTCTATCGCCTTGTTGAACCGAAAGCTGGTGGACATCAACGGCTCGCAGGACGATTCCGTGCTGGCCACTCTTCTCATCCTCTGCCTGTTCCACGTTTGCGATTCAGGATTCACAAAATTCAAGACCCAGCTGGCCGGGGTCCAAAAGCTACTTGCTATGCGAGACAGGACTGTGCAGTCTGAGTTCGTTGGCTGGATTGAACAATTCTTTACATGGTTCGATGTCATGACAGCTGCAGTTAACGACCGCGAGATTGAAGTGCGCGGCGACTCTTTGGACATGATGAACCTTACTGCCAACCTTGGCGCATTGGAGCACCACTCTGGTTGCGAAGGTCGACTTTTCAAACTTATTGCCCGACTCGGACGGCTCAACCTATTGAGTCAGAACAGGCCTGTACGTGACAACGACGACACGCCTCAATCCTCCCCACGACCTAAGAAAATGAACGACTTCTACTCTTTCAATTTCGACCATATCGACGGTAACGGCTGGGGCACTCCTATCATCGAATTGCAGGACCCTTTCGCTTCAGCACGGGACGACCCCCGCTCCCCGTTCTGGGTCGAGTGGCACGACGTACGTGTGCGTCTACAGGAGTGGGAGTTTGGCCCTGCTGGTGAGAACTCTGCCGAGTCTTGCGAAGCAACGTCGTCGGTACTTGCCATGACACCTAACGATGCGGCGCTCCTCCACATCAGTGAGAGCTTCCGTTATGCAGCGTTGCTCTACACAGAGCGTCTTGCACACCCGACATTGCCCGCTGGTGCCCTCAACTTCCAGAACCTTGTCGCACAGGGTCTCTTTCACATCTCACAGATCGGCATAACGAGCTGTGTTAACAAGTTCCTACTCTGGCCGCTCTTCATCCTCGGCACAGAGTGCGTCGACGCTGAGCACCGCGCCGTTGTGCGACAGCGTTGCGTTGAGATCCAACGCGAGAGCGGTTTCTTTAACAACCTCAGTGGGCTTGAGGTGCTCGAGCGCGTATGGCAAGAGGATGACGAATGGATCGACAGCGACATGCAGGGCTCACGACAGGGTCCTTTTGGTACAATGCAACAGGCGTTCCGGTGGAGAAAAGCGATGAACCGTGTTGATGGGGAGTACATTGTCATATGATCTTTCTGGTGGGGTGCAGCGGGATCCTGCATCTGTTGGGGATATGCATGAGAGCCAGGGTTTACATTGGTCGGCCAAAAGTGGTGATGCATTGGAGCGATAACGTTTAATTGTTTGTATATATCGGCGAGATGTTATGGGCGTCGATACCCTGGTCACGACGATGCAGTACGATCTGCGATCGAATAACGAAATGTATGAAAGCGTCACTATTCTGCTCTATCGATACTCGCTGTCTTTGGACCTTTGCTTGTGACCTCATTCAACTTTCTCTCATTCGTGACTACATAGTCTGGTTGGTTATGAAAAGCAAGTCCTAAAGCACGTTCTCGTCACTCTGAACCCCAGATCTGTCGCACAGGCCCATCCACCGGTGAATTGGCGGTCCCACAACAACCCCCTCGTGCACCACACCACATCATCCATTGCCCACGGTGAGCCTCCTCGCTCATGTCCTTCACTCGCCAGCCCATCGCCTGACCTAATCTGCGGCGGGATTTGCGACAGCCAATCAGCATCCACACATTGCACGTACAACTCGTTGCCTGCAGATCTCCTGTACTTCCCCTCAGCCACCTGATCACACACAACGGCCTTGCGACGCTGTTGCACCGCGTTGCGAGCGGCGCCAAGCAGCGGCTTTAGCGGCTGTAATTGGCCGCGGCGGAAGCGGCCATCAGCAGCGTAAGCGGCAGCGTTCGGGGACGCCGCAGGCAGCGTTCCCAGGACGCGCGCTCATCTCGCCTCCTGAATTTTGCGGGCTCCTTGGGAACCACACCATGAGATGTGTGGCTGTGAAGAGTTTGACGGCAGCGTGGCTGCGGCGGCTTGGGCATGACGCGTGCGTGAGCTTGGGGGTTTGCAGGCTCGCTGAGTGCTCTTGGCCCGGCGCCCTCCGGCTTTGCCGTCTAAGGGATCGTCGCAGATCAATGCCAGGTACTGTGGATCTGGTGTAGAGCTCGCTGGTGTATTCCTGCAGTGTCTTGCTTCTCGGTAGCACGCGTGTAGCTGCGTGCAAGCCTCTGGGCAGCCAGACAACCGGTTTGTACTCGCTGCTGGAACTCAAGATGCTGCAAGCTCGGGCATGCGGATGATCTGGCATACCGTCTCCACAACAAGTAGCCGCAGGTCGTATCTGGAGAAGAGACTGCGGCACGGGAACGGAACGATAGCTTACCCCATGATTCCGCTACGAAGAAAGCCACTGTTTCGTCAGTAGCAGCTCAGGGGCATTCAGTTTTCCGCCTCCTCTATCTTCGCTTGAAGCGCGCCAGATACTCAATCTCCGTGGGTGCATACTCCACGGAGAGACGGCGCTGGATAGCGTTCTTGCAAAGAGATGGTAGCAAGCGCCCGGTGGATCCGAGTATGCTGGGGAAAGGTGGTATTCACGACCAGACTAGGGATCCAATAGCAACGCACAACGTGCTCGGACTTCGCATGACCGTGCTTAGCCTACAGCTAGAAATCGACTACACAAAGGCTATTAACGATCGACAAGCACCAGCACCATGTGCGCAATTGCCTCTCACAACACGCGGCGAGAAAAGGATTTTTAGAACCACGCGTGCGGTGCGCGTGCAGATGTCGGTCCGGGATGCAGGTACCAAAGTACCGTGGTACCTTTTTTGCAGCGGAGGGGTTTCCCACCTATTTCCTCCTTGTCTATATGTCGCCCGCGTTTCCCAATGCGGTAACCACGGTGAAGGAATGCCAGAACATGTGATTATGCGGGGGAGAAAATCTCGTACGTAAACAGCAGATTGCACGAAGGGTGCTGGCTTGTATCAGTGCTGCAAACATGGAGTAGGACCCGTGATTCAAGGGGCAGCGGAGTGGCTGTGGGCCCGCTGCTCGTCATTTCGGCGATGGACGAGTGGCGCTAATAGCTCGTCGTGATTTTGGCTTTCTATTCCTACGTGTATCATCGCAAATGACAAAAGAGTTTCGGATAAGGTTGCTGCTTCCGGTCAAGCTGTGAATTCGACTGCCGCTGCGGCCGGCTCGGCTTGAGATTGGGTGATTGGCTGGTTCGGTAGTTTAGTGACGTATGGATAGGGAGGCGCTGTGGACTGCATGCGACGACTTAGACGCAAAGTTGACAACATGGCCAAAGCCCATGTGCGCTCCTCTTATCTGTAATTGTACGAGAACAGAGCTCTACGATTCGGTCATGCAGATGTTATCTCTTCGTCCCACCCATTCAGCGAACATGAGCTGATCTCATATCGAGATCTACAAGCAGTATCATCCCTAAACACCTCCAACCCCAAACCCAGAACTCCAAGTCCGCAGATCGAGCCCCATGTCCCCCAAGCTTTAGTACCAGCTGTAGAATCACAAACGCGTTCCCCTCCAACCATCGCAACCACACCCTCACAATACACAACGAGCAGTCCTCGCAGGTGTACTTGTCTGAGCTCGATTCCATGTACAATCTACGAGTTCGTAGCCTGAAATAGTGCTGCTAAAGACATCTCTGTCGGCTTAGGATGCTTATATCGAAGTAGGAGAGCTGGTGGGTGGCCATTTTGAGCACGTGGCACGAGATGAGATAGAGGGGGATGCAGTCCGAGTTGTAAGGTACGCATCAAGAGCGTAGAAATCGTAAGGAGCTGGTTTATTGAGAGGGCACATGTGATGAGCAAGACGTGTCGCAAGCTGATCAGTGTGCATTGCGACGCTGTACCCCGTGCGTGTGTTGCCTTCGATGAGGTGTTAATGAATTGTACCTTTGGTGACGGTTTTTGTCATATTAAAGGCCTATCTATGCTGTTCAGCCAGGACGGGAATGAGATTTTGCTCTATTGAAGCAAATTTGCCTGCATCATCGTCTAGTACTTCCTCACTGAAGCTTTGTACCTCTACACCCTGGCTATGTGGACTTTCTCCTGTGCCTTTGCTGGAAGCTAGATGCCCTTAGTCTCTGCGTTATGGAGAGGCGCGAAAAACGCATATCAATCTGATATGCTTGCTGTTCACGTCTACGGTGCTGAAGCACGTTGTCTTTTTCCGTTATGCTCTGCAAGGGCCGTTCGAGACCAGCGGTTTTATCCCTCTAGGTTGGTCATGCATATTGAGAGTTTGTTGCCATGGTGTGACTGCACAAGTATGAACCAAGTCGAAATGTTTTCGAATGAGCAAAAGTAGCTCTTTGAGCTATCTGGATAAGGAGCAAGCAGGGCATGCCGTTCTTACTTCCTTTCACTGCTCGTTCATCTCGATGCCGTTCAAGCTCCAGCTGAGACGACATACAAAAATGACGGTGCTCACCGGCGTAACGTTGCTGAAAGCCGTTCTCACTCACATAACAGCTCTGGCTGACATAGTAGCTGAATTTATTGCTATGCATGATCCGCTATGCGACATCGTCAGAACCCCTCCCCGTAGCTCAAGCTTCACTGAGACGCGAACAATGAGGCTTTCGACATCAACGGTACCTGAAGCACAATTAGGTTCCCTATGGCAACAAGTTTGCACCCTGTTGCGTTGGCATCCACAATTCTTCGCCATCAATTCTGCTCGCCTTGCAAGTCAAGCCGCCACACTCCGCAATGACTTCATCTCGAGTCAATGCACAATCTCAACAGCACTATCACGATTCGAGCATGTCTCCAGCCCAATGCCCATCCTTAAAGCACAAAGCTCTCAATCGGCTCTTCGACAGCGCGTCGCGCGTGCCGCCACGCTGTTTCGTCCAGGCCATCCTACCCCAGCCTCACCGGCTCCCAAACAAGCAAACATCACGACCGCCAGCCCGACCTTAACACATCCCACTATGACCTCCCTGCTATACCCTGCTATGCCCTGCTGAAGCCTGCCCCGCTGGTACCCACCCAGGCCATGTCCGCAGCTACACTTGTCGTCGCAGGGGCCTGTCGACGACCCCTGCACACTAGCCTTGCGCCTCGCTTCTCGAACCCCATGGTGCATCCAGCCCTAGCGCCGAGGAAAGCTAGTGTCCGCGCCTACATATCAAATCGCATGTGATGCCTTGCAGCGCGATAAGGTGTGTATGCTGTGGTGTTCTGGAAATGCGGGAGGGAAGTTCGGTGCAGGCAAGGACACTTAGCCCCGGAGCTCGAGCTTGTTCCTGCTTTGACGCAGGCATCTGATGCGGACTTGTTGCAGCGTGGGTGGGCGGTTGTGTCAGCGAGGCTGTGGCTGCCAGCAGCACAGCGCAAGGCAGTGCTGACTGCGCTTCCCGCCCGTGCAGCTCGCTTGCACAGGCGTGCAGAAGCGCCTCGCTGGTGATGGAGATGCTAGGCCAGAAGCGCGGATGAGACGGGCTTCCCACCGCGGCGCAGTTGATCGATTCCACGCTGAAGGAACAGCGCGCTCTTGATTGCGTGCTTGATTGCCTTATTGGTGGATATGTGCACGTTGCTCCAGAGAACGTTGAGGTAGATCGCAGCCTCGTATCCAGTGGGTACTGCTTTGTACAGCTTCGTACTGCAAGTTCCGTTCTCCATCAGCCGTCTGTTGCCAGGATGGATACAGCCGTCCCTGGACCCCTCGTTTCAGCAAACGGGCGGGCATGTCGCCTGTTCGAGCACGGCTCCGAAGGGCTCTCGAGTGCCCAGAGATGATGTGACAGTCCAAGAATTGTGGTGCCGCACAGCCCGTAGAATGTGAAGGGCAGCAGATCCTCAATCTCGAGCAAGGCTAACTGCGATGAGCAAGCTTCCAGAGCGCCCGAACAGTAGCGAAAACACACAGTAATCATCTCTCCGCATGTTGCCGGTGACAAGTCGTGCAGATACACACCACGTACTGCACTGTGACAGGTACAGCCAGACGCATCAATAGCTTGTTCGAAATGTCGTGCATGTTTCAATAGTCTCTCTCTTACGCGAGCAACTCCATTGGTGAGGACGAGTGGGATATGCAACGGAAGGTTGTAGAGAAGGATGCGGAATGCCTCGGCTGCCGTCGGGATCCAGGATCGCGAGGCGAGCCGTGCTTCGATAACGTTCTGGAAGAGCAGAACAGCGATCCTGCAACAAGAAGGCGTTTTTGAACGCCTCGTGTTGGAGGGTGGCTTTTGGCTCGTGATTGTGAGGTGATCGTGATCACTACCATGATCACACGCTGCTGTATATTGCTCTGCTTCTTGTTGAGAGGCTCCAGTGAATCGGTTTTCAGGTGTTGAAGTATGGTATAAAGCCCGGAGCTATCTGTTTTAGGAAGGTAGTTGAACAGTAAGATGCGTCTAGCTTTCAGCGGGTTAGAGGCGGTGAGCTGCGGAGGAGGCTGGGAAACCCTGGTTAACAACGGTACGGGAGTGCAAGCGATGAGAACTAGGATGTGGTTAGGAAAATAGGAACATTTGTCTCTGTATCAGTGACATTCCATTCCACTTCACAATGGTAGACGGCTCATGAAATGGTGACGATGATGCATATGAAGGCCCGAAGCTCAATTACCGGTCCCAAACTCCTACGAATGTCGGTTGTTGCGCTGGTATGCCGCTACATGCTCATCTCGTCGGCGTCTTCCTCCTTGTAGCTCACCTTAGTCGCAGCAGCTCTGCCTGACTTCTTCCGTGTAGGCGCGGGTCGTGCGGCTCGCTTCTGCACGCCAGGAGCCTCGTCCTCGTCGCCCAAGTCGCTCAGCGGTGGTGAGCTGAGGCCCTCTTCGTCATCAGTGGGGGAGGGTGTAGGAACAGCCTTCGGTGCCCTCTTCTTTGTCGAGCTAGTAGCCCGTTTGGGCGCAGCCTTCTTTGCTGGGGTTTTGACTTCGTCAAGGCCTGCAGCTTCACTAGTGACGGAGGCATTGTCGGCGGCTGCAGTCTTTTGCTTATTCTTGGCGGGAGTAGCGGCGCCCTCCTCTTTCTTCTTGATTACACGCTTCGGTGGCCGAAGCCATTCCTCCATGGTGGGCGGCCAATACACTCGCCCCTCAGGTCCGCCCATACCCACCTCCTCGTCAGGAACGAGGGGCGGGGGCACATCCTCCTCTTCTGCTTCCTCAAGCTTTGCATCAATGTCCTCAAGGTCATCAGTCTTCCTCTTGCCCTTCTTCGGCTTTTTCTTCGGCTTTGGCTTCCATGGCTTGTTCTCGTCTGGCCGTTGGTAGGGGATGATATCATTGATGCGGTCAAAGCCTGGCAACTTGAATGTCCGCATAAGTTCGAAGACAGCTTGTTCCTTATCCTTCGCCTCGATCATCAAATCCATTGTGTCTGGGCAGGGAGGAAAAGTCATGACACGTGGAGAGTGCTTTCTTCGATCTCTACCAGTAATTGCACCTGGACACGGTTCAGAGTAGTGCATCTTCGGCGTGATGTTCTTCTTAGACCACGTTTCGAGGATCGCAGGATACATGCCCATTACGTCCTTGGTGCCTTCCCGAAGCTTGGTGCTATCGAAAAGGATGTTGTGGTGATGGAAGTCCAGCACGAACGGGATATTGAGCTCCTGGCACATTGGCAACAGCTCATGAGCATTCCATACGACATCGTCATTCTCAAGGACAAGTCGTTTCTTGACATCGTCTGAGAGTCTCGCATAATTCTCACGGAACCTCTCTAAGGCGGCAGGCTTGTCACCAAAAGCACCACCCAAATGCATGATCATGACAGCGTCGCGGTCTTGCTGCGGTGGGAGCTTCAGCAGAGACAGCATCTCAGCATGGTATTCAAGGTCGCGGATAGCGTTGTCAATGACAGACTTCCGTGGGGACCCCAACTGCGTGAACTGCCCAGGATGCGTCGTCACTCTGTGACCCAGCTCTCCAATGACTTTGCCAGCTTCGGCCAGAGCTTCTGCAGCGAATGGCTCTAGCTTGTAGCCGTACTCCTCGTGACTCGCGAACGGAAACATCTCGCTGCTCAGTCGCATGAACTTGATGCCGTATCTGTCGTTCCATCGAACCATCTTGATGATATCTCGAACATTCGCCAGACCCAGCTCCTCAACAAACTTCTGTCCGCGTGCATGATCGGCCGGCTGATCCTTATCAGGGCGGTTCTTGGTAGCGTGCTCGGGTTGAGAGGGGTCCTTCAGCGGGTGGCGATGTTCGATGATGCTCGCGATCCGGCACGTTCTGGAGCTGAATACGGGGGGATTGGCGTTTCGAAGGTAGGTGTTCAGACAAGCCTGGCGTGCATGTTAGCCTGGTCAGATTGCGTGGGGTCATGCAGGGGACGTACATATCCTAACCGCCCCTTCCACGGAAGAGGAAGGTATTCAGAGTTTACAGGAGGAGGCCTTGCTAGGGCTTGCTTGAGCTCCACTTCATCCCCCTCTTCGCCGTCTACAGCTTCGCCTTCAGGATCGCCAGCAACTCCTGCATCCTCTTCCGGGACCGTGCCGTTCTCCACAGCGCCATTTACCGGTGCGATAGTGCTTTCTCCGCCCTCTGTCTTCACATGCGTAGCGCCAGCCTTCTTTCTCTTGGCTCTGCCGGCCGCTGGCTCTGCAGGAGTGGCACCAGCTTCGTCAATGCGTTCGGCACCTGTCAGAGGAGCTGTCTTGATCTCCGTGGTTGCATTCTGCGAGGTTGAAGGCTTAGCTGAGCCCGCATTGACACCGTTCACTGCATTGCCGGCACTGATGTCGTGCTGATGTAGGTGGGCCTCTTCTTCGGCGCATTCATGTCCATCAGGTGAAGCCCGCAGAGCACTAGGCGCATCAAAAATTTCAGGGTTAAAGTCTGGATTCGTGACTGCGGCACCCCCACGAGAAGATTGTCGGCGTGGCAGCTTCTTGTTCTTTCCTGCAGCACTCGAAGGCAGGGGCACTTCAGAGCGGCGCATTTTCGAACGGTCGACGGGCGCTTCAGAGGCCGCAGGCGATGCAGCTGCTGTTGATGCCTTCCGTTTTGGAGGCATAGTGGGAAGATAGGAGTAAGCACGAGAGCTATGCAAGACAAGTGGCGCTCGCTGTGCTGTCCAAAATGCAATGGAAGGGCTCAACTTCTGTACAGTACGTATCATCAAAAGAGGAAGCTACGTTCAAAGGGAAGAAAAGTACAAAATGCGTCTGGTGAAACGAGATGAAGAGTCGTGTAAATTCCTCTGAAAGCCATATTGAATGAGAAACGCGTCAAGCTCTAAGCGCTTCGCGACAGACAGTGATGTCATGCTAAATGATTATTTAGATCTGGTTAGATCGACGGGGTTCGATCGATCTGGCGATAAGCGAGGTACCCTTGCAAGAACTGTGAACACCTCAACACCATGATTGCATCGCGACTTTGATGCCCTTAGAACACTGATTCTGAGTAATGATGTGACATGAGAGGTAATGCGACGAGCAGAAGTACTGCTGTAAAGAATTAGGCCACAAAGTACGATACAGAACGAATTCAGTGTGCAAGGAAGAGACATACACGATACACAACAATATCAAACTTTGTCCACACAGCTTGACTAGGTATTCTCACAATACAACAAGGGTAGCCTCGAAGGTGGTGATATAACATGGGTATCCAGTTCCTGAGAATATCAATCTTAGCATACAACCACCAACGCCCTATCTCTCAAATATCCACATCGTCGTCACCCACCTCAAATGCTAATAAAGAAGCTCTTCTCCCCTTCCTTGGGCTCAACCCACGCCCTCTTCAAAATCGGATCTGCACAAGAGATACGGATCCTCTCCGGCGTCGCCGGGCTCTGCAAATGCAACACGCCCGTCTCACCGAACTGCTTCCTTGCGGACTTGAGGGCATCGCGGATTGCGAAGAAAACACAGCTACCCATGAAGAGCGGGGGTTCACCTTTTCGTCATTAGCATAGATTCTCGACTCGTGCATTTTGTAATGGATATAGGGAAATCTTACCAACACCCCTCGACCTCTGAATCGTGCGCAGATTCTCCCACTGCACATCCTTGAGCAAGCTAACATTGAACACCTGTGGGATATCTCTGAAACCAGGAATCTTGTAGTTGCCTGGCCCCTTTGTGAATATCCCGCCTGTGCTCCTCTGCCACAGACTCTCTTCCGTGGTGAACAAACCCTGGCCCTGTACGAACGCGCCCTCGATCTGCCCATAATCGATAGCGGGGTTAATGCTACGACCAACGTCCATCTTGATGTCTGCTCGGCGTGCTGTCCAATCTCCCGTCAGTGTGTCAATCTCAACCTCTGCGGCAGCGACACCCTGAGTGAAGTAGAAGAACATCTGGCCGGTGTTAGCGCCCCAGACGTAGCCGATGTCAGGTGTTTTGTAAAAGCCTTGGGCACTGAGGTTGCAGCGGTCGAAGTAGGCCATGTGCGCAAGGTCTTTCATGGACGCGCCGGGGCCCAATTTCTCGCGGTAGGGCTTGAGGCGCTCGTTGAGCTGCTCGCAGGCATTGTAGATGGCGTAGCCGTTTAGGTCAGAGGAGGCGGATGCAGCGGTGGAAGACGAGTTTGCGACTGTGTTGGTTGCTGTGTCGCTGATGAAGACGCTTTCGAGCGGTACTTGCAGTGCTTCGGCAGCAATTTGTGTCATCTTTGTGTGCAGACCTTGACCCATTTCTGTACCACCGTGGGCGACGAGGATCGAACCATCGTGGTAGATATGCACAAGTGCACCGGCCTGGTTGAGAAAGAGCGCCGTGAAGGAGATACCGAACTTCGTGGGAATAATCGCGAGGCCACGCTTGTTCCATTTGTGTGTCTTGTTGAACTCCTCGATCTCTGCACGCCTGCGAGAGTACTCTGACTCTTCCTGAACTTGCTTGTACATGAGCGGCACGTACCAGTCCTTGATCTCCTGGTTGAAGTGCGTGATCATGTTTCCCTCAGGCGAGTACATGTTGATCTCACGCAGCTTCTCGGCAGGGATGTTCAGGTGATCTGCGATCTCTTCCATGAAAGTCTCACAGATGAACATGCCTTGAGGGCCACCGAAACCGCGGAATGCGGTGTTGGAGACGGTGTTTGTCTTTGCGACTCTGCCGCGTACGTGAACATTGGGGATGGAGTAGACACCATCAATGTGGGAGAGAGCACGCTCAACAACCGCACCGGACAGATCCTGACTCCAGCCACCATTGTTGAATACATCTGCATCAAGCGCCTGCAGCTTGCCATCTTTGCTCACTGCGACCTTCCAGCGAGCGAGGAATGGATGACGTTGTCCAGATGTCAGGATGTCCTCGTCTCGGTTAAGCATACAACGAACGGGTCTGCGGACCTTGTTGGCCGCAACTGCCACGATACCAGCGAGTTGGATCGATCGTGTTTCTTTGCCACCAAAACCACCGCCCATGCGCTTGACGCGAGCATTGACCTTGTTGGCAGAGACGCCGAGGACCTTTGATACGTATGCTTGTGTTTCCGCCGGGTTTTGAGTGCTGCTGAAGATCTCCATCTCGCCAAACTCAGGTTTTGGAACTGCCACACATGCTTGTGTCTCAAGGTAGAAGTGCTCTTGGCCACCCATGCGTGCTGTTCCGGTGAAGACGTGATCAGCTTCGTCAAAAGCCTTCTCCACATCTCCTTTCTTAATATGACGGAAATGCTGGAAGAAGGATTCTTGCTGAATAGCTTCCTCAATTGTGAAGATGGCAGGCAACTCCTCGTACTCGATCTTGACGGCCCTAGCCGCCTGTTCGGCATGCTTCGCTGTGTCTGCAAGAATCATACCAATGGGTTGACCGGCAGTAAACACCTCGTCGACTGCGAAAAAGAGCTCGTCGCAGGAAGGCGCTCCCCACCAGTTCGATTCCGGTGTTGCCAAATCCTTGTGATCAACGTATGCAGCAACACCTGGCAAGTCAAGTGCTGGCTCCGGGTCAACGCTGAGCAACTTGGCATGTGCCTTGGTAGACAAGACCAAGCAACCATACAACTCATTTCGCTGGAGAGGAATGTCGTCGGTGTACTGAGCTTCGCCCGTTGTTTGTTGCATAGCAGCGACGTGATTCTTTGCTTGTCCAACCTCGCTCTGCTTGTAAGCTTCAGCCGCCTTGCCATCTTTCCAGCCTGAGCTGATGTCCCTCTCAATCTCACCGATCGCTTGTGTGTCGACCTCAGCCTCTTCGGCGTTCAAACCAGCGAGCACTTCGTGGTAAAACTTGTAGAAGAAACCAAGGGCAAGCGTCTTTCTGTATGTTGCCATTCCGCCGGGTACACCAAAGCGTAGATCGAAATCTTCCTCAAGCTTGGCCATGACGCCTTCCAGAGTTTGAAGGTCTGTGAACTTTCTCCCTTGAAGGAACTCGGTTGCTTTCTTCGCAACGATTGTGGTCGGTGCCATACCACCGTAGACCAGACTGACATCCTTGACAGTGTGCTCATCGTCAAGTGCCACTCTCAGTGCCGCGTTGACAATGGCAATGTCATCGTCCTTCCGTTTCGACTGCTTGTAAGCCCGGATGTACTCGCCCTTCTCCTTCGCCACAGGGATCCTGAGGCCAGCGATGATAGCATCGGGAGGAAGGGCAGTCTGCCTATACCCCTTGAAGAAGGCCGACATTGGGATCTCGGTCGTCTCCTTCAGACTCTTAGCTACTAATATCGCATTAGTGGCGACAAAGACTGGGTTCAGATCGGAGATGGGACTGGCTGTTGCAAGGTTACCAGCAGGCGTGCCTACATTCCTAATCTGCCGTCCGGCAAAGTAGCGGATCTGCTTTAGGATTGTAGCAAACGGCTGGCCCTTGTCTTTTCCGTAGTGCTCTACCGCATCTTCGCATATTTTCTCGAGGTCCGTCAGCACGACATTTCCACCAATTTCTAGGTGATCTTCGTTGAAGTTGAACTGACGCAGCTCAGGAATGTCGCCGACGAAGACGGAAGCACTGTAATTCATTCCCTTGAACTTGATCTCGATCTGTGTTTCTGTCGATCCGCCGATGAGCTTTGCTGAAGGGTGTGCGTTTTTGATCTCGAGCAGCTGCTGCAATGTGGTAGGTCTGTACCACCTCTTCCTCTTGTTTCCAAACGCTAGCGGTCTAAACTCGTGCTTGCGAAGCTGTGGCGGGAAGATCAACTCGGTATCGGGCTTGTACTCGATGAAGCCAGGAGGTGTGAACCGCTTGATGGGTTGGTCACCGTTGTTTGCGCCGTCACTCTTGCAGCATCCACCAGTGGCTCCATTTGCACCATCTTTCTCCATGCAGCATCCACCTCCACCGTTTGCCTTTGCCTTTCCACACCCAGTCTTGACACTGAAACTCTGCGCAGCGTCCAGAATTGGCCTGTATCCTGTACACCTGCACAGGTTGCCGTCGAATGCTTCCTCGACATCGTGCTCGGTCGGCGCATCGGTATTACGGAGAAGAGCGTACAAGCTCATGACGATGCCGGGGGTGCAGAACCCACACTGGCTGCCATTTCCTTTCGCTATCCGCTCCTGTGCTGGATGTGGCCTCTTGACGTTGCCGATCCCTTCGACTGTTATTACGTGCTTCCCGTCTACACTGACCAGCGGTGCTAGACACGCGTTTACGGAGGCGTGATATATCTTCTTTGTTGTGGGGTTGAACTGCGAGACGACCTAGAAGCGTGTTAGTGGTCCACACATTAGCAGTTCCTCCCAGCCTCCAATACATGTTCAGCTACAGCCGGTCGAACTGTTCTTTGTACAGGAAGATCTGGAACATACCACTGTACAAGCTCCACATCCTCCCTCTGCACACCCCAACTTCGTGCCCGTAAGCCCAATGCCTCTCAGATACTCCAGCACCGTAACCTCCGGGTCCGCATTATCAAGCGTAACCTTGGTGCCGTTCAAATAGAACCTCAGCGTATCATCGAAGCTCGCCGTAACTTCGTTGAGCTTCCGCAAGGCATCCGCGGGCGCAGCAGGCTTAGATTCTGTCTCAATAAGTCCTGGGGCCATGATTTCAGCTCGCCGTGGCAAAGAATCCGAGAGGCGAGTTTGAAAGGTAACAGAAAGGAAAGAAGGGAAATCAAGTTTCAAGAATCAAGCGGCTGAAGGGATGGCAACAGGTAATATTCATCTCTGTAGATACCACCCAGATCCAGAGCGCATGTGTGGAGACCGCCGCCGTCCATCCCCAAACTGCGCTGTCACTGGACCCTTCAAAGATCGTCGTCTTAGTCGTGAGGTAAGCTCTGGCGAATCAGAGGACGAGAGATTCATCGTTATCGTGCGGCGCGTTCCAGCTCGTGGGCAGGAGCTCGCCGATGGCCGCGCTGAAGAGGGGCAACAAGGCCCCACTTGCTTGTTACGGATAGACGCGGCGGCAGATTGCACGTGAGCGGCGAGCGAAAGAGACGAGTCAGTCTTGACCGCTGCGAAAAGGAACGGGACTTTGAGCTCAGACAAATGTCTTGCCCATAGACACTTTTCTTTCTCAATCGATAAGTGCTGCACAGGCTGTGGGGCATCTTGAGAGCTAAGATTGACTCGCAAGCAGCACAGCACCCAACTCAACATACTACTATGTATCATTGCGACTATACTTCGCTTTCGGGCGTATACATGCTCTCAATGTTGCAAACCCTGCTTCGACATTCTGCTTTCAGATGCACACTGACTGCAAGCCTATATGTGAGCAGCGCATGCCCACGGGTATCATATCAAAATGGAACGCATATCATATCCAAATGGAACGCCTTCAACGCCTGCAACACCTTTTGTCAGTGCATAGCCCTTACAAACAGCTAGACCTTTCCCTTCCCTTTGCCACCGCCAGGAGGTCTGCCTCGCTTCTTTCCTGTTGTGGCAGGCTGCTGTTGCTCTACTCTTCCTTCGGCAGCCTTCAATCGATCCAGCTCTTGCCGCAGAATATCTTCGAGGGCTTCGTTGCGGCGTGTAAGCAGCATGACGTCGTCTGTGTTGATAGCCTTTCGGCCAGCGTGGCGAGAGAAAGTTTCGAGGTCGCGGGATGTGTTTGCTGGGTCGTGTTAGTGGTGAAGTCCAGACCGCGGTGTTTGGCAGTAGAGCTGTCAGAAGAACGTCAGTAGCAAGACATACCAATCTGTGTGTAGACCAGCTCCGTCAGAGCGCCGATAAACTGAGGCGTTGCATTCAGGTCGTCCGAAAGCAGAGCGTCGTCGACGAACTGGCCGATTGAGTACCACAGCGCGGACTTTAGGCGCTATCGAAGGGTTAGCTACAGGGGGTGTTGAAGTCTCAAAGTGTAGCCTTACCTCTTCTCGTTCAGCGGCTTCGCCGTCAACTGAGGCCATGGCGCTGTATTTGTGGAAGGCAAAGTCTCGACTTGAAGAAGTGACGGGCGAGCAATGACGCGACGCGTCGTGGGCAGCCAATAGCGGGGGAGATCGGAGCGCGGAATTGGTATGGAAACCCTTGGATGGCCCGCGGTGCACTTCACACCCTCATTAAACACTCTCTCGACCTGCACACCGCTCCGCAACTCCACAGCTCCCTCCAGGACTCACCGCAGACTTCGACATCTTCCTATACCAACCAATTTTGAATCACCGTTACAGCCTCCATCGTCACGGCAACAATGGCCGAAGAAATTTCCTTCAATGCGCTCGTCGCCAACATCGTCGAATGGAAGGACCGCCTCGTCAACAACTCGGTCAAGTCATGGGAGGAAATGAGCGCACAGCGCTGGATCCGCATTGTTGTCATCGTGGGCGCATACATGCTTATCCGCCCGTACCTGCTCTCGCACGCCGAGCGCAGCCGGAAGAAGCGCGAGGCCAAGGAGGCCGCAGAGCTGGGCCTCGACGGCGAGACTGAGCTGTCGGCCAACGACTTCCGGGGCGGGAAAAAGACCAAGAAGGGCGACGAGGGCCTGGTGCAGCGATCGTCGTTGAGATGAGGGGGAATACACCGGCCAATGCATTCCGCGGCGTTTCTGGATTTGTTACAAGCTTTGCGAAGCTTTTGAGGGTACACAAATATCTAATGGAATGCGACATGGGGGCTGTGAGCTGCAGCTCCTGCACGAGCATACTCGATCCCAATCTTTGCTGCAGGCACTGTGTTTACTGATCCAATTCGACACCAGATGTCTGAGAGTGACGCACGTCAACTCTGTTGAGACAAGTGTAACCAGATCGAGCAGAGCAGCTTTCAAGACCGTGCTGTTCTACACTGAACTACTTCCGGCCACGCCTTTTATTGTTTACTCCCTTGTCACGATCTCGCCTGTCCTTTCTCCACATTCGATCTCCCTCTTGGCCGGGCTTGACCAGATCCACGCGACAACCAGGAATTCGACGCGCAACTGGCCCACCTGTCACCCATCTCCCTTGCTTGTACCCATATAACCAGCATGACAGGTCAACACCTCGTCCTGCTCCTCAGCGCGTTTTTCCACTCCACTGTATGCTGGCCATACTCGCCATGGCTCCTCTATCCATCATTGGTGCCTTGAGCGCCCTTCCCCTCGCTTTCGCCCACATGCAAATGTCATCTCCCTCGCCTTTGAGAGACCCACATGCGACAGATCGTCCAAATGAGCCCAAGGACTACAACATTCTCAGCCCGTTAAATGCAGACGGCAGCAATTTCGCCTGCAAAGGTTATCACCTTAACACGCCCCTGACAACGGTTGCAACGTACGCCGCCGGCAGCAAGCAGACACTGAAATTGAAAGGGAGCGCGACACACGGTGGGGGTAGTTGCCAGATCAGTATGAGCTGCAACGGTGGACGGGACTTCAACGTCATCAAAAGTATCATCGGCGGTTGCCCTTTAAAGGACAGCTACGATTTCACTGTTCCCAAGGACCTACCTGCGACAAAGAAGTGTCTGCTGGCCTGGACATGGTAGGAATGCTTCTTTTCCAATCTTCTTCAAGCCCAGGTAGACTGAACACTCGCTCACAGTCCGCAGGTTCAATAGAATCGGCAACCGCGAGATGTACATGAATTGTGCCGTGGTCGACATCACGAACAAGAGACAGAGCAAGCGCGACACTCAGGTCTCGGCATCCACAGCTTTGTCGAGGTACCCTGAGCTGTTTGTAGCAAATCTTGCCAACATCAACGATTGCAAGATTCAAGAAACGACCGACGTCATTTTCGACAACCCTGGAAGTTCCGTTGATTACGGTAATGGGGACAATGCCTCCATGAAACCGAGCTTCAACAGAGGCCAGTGTATTGGCAAGCCGTCCAAGGACGCTGGCAGCAAAGACACTTCGTCAAGCAACTCTGGTGGGGCCAATAATGGGCAATGGAGCGCGCCAGCTCACTCTTCATCAAAGAGCTCATCGGACTCAGACGATTGTGCCACAAAGAACAGGGATGGGTTCTACCACCCTGAGTGTGCTGGTGTTAGCGTCCCTACAAATCAACAGGTACAAAAACCAGCGCAGCAACAGCCACAACGGCCTCAGCAGCAAGAGCAACCTCAAGCACCAAAACTAAGTGCACCAAAGCGACCAAGCAAGAAAAAGCCAAACACTAGGGTGCAGCAAGAGCTCGATGCTTATCTAGCAACGCTATATGGTCGAGGTCTTGCTCGTAGGGATGCAGTACCCGCAGCGGACTACGTAGAAACGCATGGCTCGAAAGAATATTCAGCTTCGCCGCACAAACATGTGCACGGGAAAAACTGCAAGCACAAGACATCTGGCTACACACCGGACTCATACTACCACCATGAAGACAAGGAGTCATACTCTGATGGCGCCGAGTACTCCGACAAGCATGCCTACCACAGCCAAGTTCTACAGTACGAGGAAAACAAAAACTATGCGTATAAGCGCATTGCTCGAGAGAGGAGATGGACAAAGTACAACAAGCGGGACGATGTTCCGCGTGTAGTGATTACCCCCAAGAAATATTACCGTGGCCCTGAGAGCGAATATGCTCAGCCAGCTGCCAATCAAGCGTCCACTGCCGCTTACTCCAACCAAGCGTCCACTGATGCCTCCGACCAGGTACCCAAGGAAGTCTCCACCCAGGCATCGACAGACAGCTCTAACCAAGTGTCTACTCTCAGTCTCAAGCAAGCGTCGACAGAAGCCTCGACACAAGATTCGACGCAAGCAGAGACACAGACTTCCAGCGAATCTCCCGCGTACAAAGCCTGGAACGACATGTCCGAGTCCGAGAAATTTGATGCCTTCCTTCGCCGCATGGTCGAGCTCAGCAGTAACATGGCCTCGCTTGTTAAGTACGCAGCTGCTTCCACCGTAAATTTGCCTTGGTACCCTCCTGCGTCCACGTACGACCGCTCCTCAGCCTCTGCCGATGCCAGTCCACAGCGCGATACCGCAGTGCACAGACTTGCTCGGCGTGGCGATTTTGTTTCTGCCCGCGCGCCGGCTCAGGTTTATCCGGGTCCCAGCGTCGGCAGCATCAGTGCCCCTGGCGACGCCACGGATGCGGATGAGGGCTTCCAAAAATGGTTTCCACACCTTGTCCAGGGCCTGGAAAAGAGACAGCTTGTCGATCCTGTGACGAGCGAAGCGAGCGCCGACGCCGGCGACGACGTTGGCTTCTTCGATGCCCTAGCAGCCGGTTTCTGGAAACTGTTCGGCGACCCATTTGAATTCTACAGCGACGCCGATTCAGAGCCTGACTTCGATCTCCTGCAGTTGGATCTCGATTCAGCGCCAGATGCTGAAGACATCCCGATTCTCCTGGGCGAACCAGATTTCTACAACTCAAACCCCGACTTCACAGATTTCGACATCCCAGATCTGGACGGCGACTTCACCGCCCCACCGCAGCTCCACACGCCCGAAGCAGCCCTACCTGAACTGCTGCCCGGTTACGAAGAGGGACCCGACGGTCCCATCTGGGTGGGCGAAGACCCCGATCCGCTCAGTGAAGACGGCCCAAGCGTAATCATCAGCATCTCGTCCTCCACGATCCCTTTCCCCGGCGAAGACCCTTCCCTCCCAACACTCACCCCCTGCGTCTCTCCTATCCCCCAAATTGGCTTCAATTCCTGCTGGGGCGGCTGCAACCACACCGCCTCGGAAATTGCGGCGCATGAGACGTACCTCGAGGAGCTTGCCCAACAGCAAGCCGACTTCGAAACGTGTCTGCAATCACACTCCGAGAGCGCAGGTTTTCCACCTGGCCACATCATCTGGCATCACAACTCCGACGATCAAGACGGCGAGGTGGAGTGGGAAGGAGACAAAGAGGCGGAAGACGCGAGTCACCGCCGGCCGCGACCGGGCTGGTCGCACCCGCTCATTCCGTCTCCCGTGCCTGAGAACTTTACTGGACCTTTCCCCCCTTCTTCGTCTGCTGATGGCACACCCTCTGCAACCGAGACCAACAATGCAACTCCAACAGACAACGCAGCCTTGATGCCCTACGAGAACAAAACGCTCGGCGAGCTCGTCACTGAGATCCTCGAGAACCCGGAGATTCTCGCTTCACCTGAAGGCGACGAGGCAGAAGCAACGAACCCCCTTCAGCAAGCCGCCGATGAAGCGGAAGCTGGCGTAACGGTTCCTCAAGAGCCGGTAGAGTTCGACCCCGCACAGTTGAACAATGCAGCTGATGCGCTGCCATGGTTCTTGGGACCGGGACCGGTTGAACTCGATGGTAAGGATGGGGGAATTTTAGGAAGTGGGGAATGAGGAAAGGAGAGAAGGTCGGGGCTTTTGCTCGAATTGGTGGCGATCATGAAAAATGGGGTAGGAGGAAATTGGTAGTGGTGATGGGACCTTGGTATGTTAGTGTGCATTGTTGACTTGTTGGACCGATGGCTGGGACAGAGGTATGTGTTTAGCTTTACTACTTACTGTTGGTGCTCTTTGCCCTGTTTTACTTTGCCCCGAATTAAAATCGTCTGGGTTAGATAGTCTCGCGTTAAGAGTTACGTGATATTGAATGATGAATTATGCTAGCACCCTCATCGTCCCCTGCTCTTTCCTGTGTGAAGTCCAGGTGAAGCAACCTACCAAACTGAAACAGTCACGACGAATATAAAGCGGGCTCTCAAGTTTTTGAGAGAATTAAGCTGTTGAGTTCGAACGTCCATTTCTTCCCATGTCTTTGGCTGCCCGTCGACACAAGCTTCGTTCAGCAAAGGTTAGTTCCAAGACCACATGAATCCTCTATCGCATTGGGAAAAACAGCTGAGGACCACTTGATTATCTACCGGCTAACTTAAACAGTCAGAGCGCTACAATGCGCCTAACCGGTCCCTTCTGCGCTACGGGGGCTACGACCAGTCTCCAGGTCCGTGTTCAAATCGGGAGCTAGACAACGCCAGAGAAAGAAGTCTTACGTTTTGGCGACCTTTAAGTGCGATACGAAACAGCGGTGCAGATTGCATGGCGTCAAGGCGTGGATAGTTGTTACGCATACCTAGGGTCAGGGATTCACACTCTCCTGCTCAACCTTTTCTATGTTTCAAAAGCTCGCCAGACGGTAAGGTGACCTGTTGTGGTCGCTCAGGATTCGGCCTGCGCTTCTGTGAGGTGTGAGTGTATGAACAGTATGAATGACGAGACGTTGAAGCCATGACCGCGTTCTCTGCTCTACAGAAAGAATCGATTAAGTGCTGGATGGGAATAAAGACTAAACTTTCCATGAGTGCAGAAGGGGTTCCGATATCCGCAAGATTAACCAAATTATTCTACGCCTCGTTTGCAAGTTCTTTCTTCATATTAACGTTATTACACAAAGTCCTCAGTCTGCGGTCCTCCTGGACTCAGCTCTCCGGCTTGTGTCAACTCACCTTCCCTCGAGGCGTGGATTTGCTTCTCCACTTTGGAAGCCCCCTTCTGTTTGTAGGGCAAGTTGAACGCACACTGTGGCCTGTGTGTATACATCTGACTATGTTTTACTGTTGCCGACCCATGTTGACTATGATCCATTTCACTCTGCTGACGTCAATATCGCCGTCTTCGATCCAGCCGTAGTGACTCTGTCTTCGGCCTAGCGATAGCCATCCCCATCGTGGTGACAAAATGTGGGAGTATCAACGAGTACCCTGTATGTGAAGTCCAGCAGCTCATTGACATGGCAAACTGTTTTCGATTGCACGTCACCTGGCCACCCGTCACAGGTCGACCCCACAAGTCTGTCCTTTACAAGCCCTTCCGCGTCAAAGCCTCTTCACATACAGCAGCACAGTATAAAGCTAGCATGACTCCTCAAGATCATTCTGCCGCTGATGGCGAGCAGCATCCATTCTCACACCACCCGACCAAGCAGTCCGAAACCAAAGAGCCCACCTGACCCGCGTGCGCCAATCAACGAGTACAGGCAAGCTGTCACCACAAGTATCCAGGACCTGGTCTCTGGTCGACGACCGAGACACCCGGGGATGAGTGGTATCAGCACGGGTAGGTTGGTTATTGAGGGCATCGTGGAGAACCTGAGGATTTATCGGTTGCATTTGCAGGAGAAGGAGAGAAGTTTGGGAGCAATGGAAGAAGGACGGGAGCGAGAAAGAAGAGTAAGAATTGGACATGGGAAAGAGAGGAGTGGGCGGGATAGTGGTGGGAAGAGGGGACCGCGGCATAGTGAGCGCAAGCGTGAAGAGCCTAGGGGAGATGGAAATAGACGGCGGAGACATCATTCTGCTGAAAAAGGTGGAAATCATCGTAGGCGGCGCCATCGCGAGAGATCAGTAGAACCGCACAGTGACTGGAGTCTGGAAAATAACGCAAATCAGAAGACCCTGGAGAAGCCAAGCAGTCGACCTGCACCAAAAGACTACCAAACATCGCTCAACACTGGACATTCCATGTCCAGCGCCGTTAATACTGCTGGAGTTCTGGCGCGTCCTGATGGCACGACATTTGGTTCGCTTCCCATCAGAGACCAAGGCGAAGATTTTCGATCACATGTTAAGAACGTGTACAGACACGTCAAAGCTGAGCAAGATGCTGGTAAACGCAGTAAAGGCATCGTTGAGAAGCATATTGATGTTTTGCTGCAGAAGAGGAAAGATGCAAGAGCCACGCAGAAAGGTGACAAGGAGGAACTGCTGATTGTGAGTGAGCAAGAGGAGCGTGATGAGAGGAGTAGAGGTGTGATGAGTCGAAAGGGACATTGCCGGTCGAGACGAGACGAGCTTCCTGTCTTTGTGCCAGTCAGTCATAATAATGGACTACTGGCTGAGCAACAGGAAGCGTCAGTAAACTCTCAGTCCAGCATGTTTGTCCAGCAGCCAACACCTTTCACTCGAGAGCCACCATCACCTTCAGGAAGATCAGGAAGAATGCACAACACACCGCTCCAGAGCGCACCTCCAATCCAACACGATCGAATGGACTCTGCTGGAAGCAGTCAGGCCGTTAACAGGAGACCTACGATCCGGGTCCATTCATCTACGCCGCGCGAGCAAGCAGACTTCACATCATCTTGCGTCTCAGAATTTTCGCTTGAGAAGCAGTCCAGAGAACCAGGGCTTCGCAGATCCAGAGGCTCAGCCAGAAGTCTAGATCTTCCATGCCCTACTCCGCCCACAGCCCACACGCCATACCCTGTTACACCGTCGGTAATGGCTCTGCCAGCACCTTCGATTCATACTGCTTCGCCGATGCCATCGCCACAACCTCCTGCTGTAAGGACATCACTCGACCAAGGCCGTGGTGCATTCCTTTCCAGCATCCAGGCTGGAGCGAAGCTCGAAAAGGTACATGAGAAAGATAACAGAGAGGGAAGCGCCGCGCAAAGTGATGAGGCTCGTGTCAAAGGCGTAGACAAAGAGGCTGCCGGATACGAAGAGACACAGCATAGCCTTCATGTTGAAGAACTTGAACATGCTCAGGCCGTGGAAGAGAAAGAGAGGAGGCAAGATGAAGAATGTGATGCTCGGACCAAAACACCACTTACCGCACCACAGCCGAAAAGGGGAATGCCCTTGCACTTCCGGGACGAGCTCACAGAGAAGCTCGGCAAGATGAGACTGAATGAGCAGATGGGCGATGGGGCAGAAGCAGGGCCCAGTGAGCTGAGTGACCTCAGACTTCGCGCATCTAACGAGACATGGAGGACAGTCTTCACGGAGCTGGAAGAAGATAATGGAAGGCCAGGTCGGCAGTTCAGACAGAGCTTGGGAGACAGGCTGTCCCGAACACCAACACGTGACGGTGGTTCTTTTGAAGGTCCTGCCGCAAAGGCGCTGACATCGACTTCAGCAGCAATGCAGCTGACAGCAGACCCCTCTACGCCTGACGTGTTTGCAAATCTGTCTACGAACATTGCGAAATCAGACTGGCAATCTGGACCAGGCTGGGATTTTAGCAACGTGCCAGTGGACGGGAATGGAGGACCAAGTGTTGACAGAAGGTGATATGAGGACGAGTCGATGGTGGTTTGTTTGCTCTGCGGCTAGACGGCGCGACTATAACTGCAGGCTGTTTCATTCATTGCTCCTACATGCTGCTGCTCAATGCCGTTGGACCGTCTGAAGGCGACGACAAGACGATCAAACTCACCATCCGCTGTTGTTGATGCCCTGGCGAATCGGAATGTAGGGACGAGGCTGGGGTGGGGTGACGGATGGGGCTCCACGCCGTCCGAGCGTTGAGCAATTTCGCGGCTCTGGCCCGCTAGGCCTCGAACGCGTGGTAGCCATCGTGTTGTGGCTGACGTTTCCATCTCCTTGTCGGTATTGCCTCCATTCAAGTGTCTCTGGCATTCTCCTTGTTCGTTTGCTTTGTTCATTTACTTCATTGCAGATTGTTGTTGCTTCCATCGCAGCTGCCGCCCCCGCCCCGCAAACGTCATTTTGGACCCTGAGCACAGGCAGACGCACTTTCCTTGCCCACGGCCAACCCTCACCACCACACTCGACATCCACAATGCGTTTCTCGACAACCGCTGTCCTTGCCCTGCCGGCGCTCACCTTCGCCGAGCAGCAGATCCCCTTACTCGACAAGGTCAAGGGCTTCTTCAACCAGGCGACTGCGTCGGTGGCTTCGGTCATCCCCTCCGCCCCATCTGTGCCCTCCGCGCCCGTTGAGGCTGCAGCAGCCAAGGCCGCCGCCGCTGTCCAGCACGAACTTACTCTCGAGAACTGGAAGGAGGTTCTGACCGTCGATCCGACTGTCAGCGCCCCTGCGACACAAGATTGGCTCATCTTCGTCACTGGCGGCAACAGTACCTGTTACGGCTTCTGCGGGCCTGCAGAGAAGGCGTGGAATGTGCGTTCTGCGAACTATTTCAGAGAAGACGTAGCTGACAACTGCAGGCATCCGTTCCTATTGTCGCCGCCGCCCCCTCTTCGCCCAAGCTCGGCTTCATTGACTGCGAGAAGGAGAACATCCTCTGCAACTCATGGTCTCTTGGCGCGCCGTCGCTGATCAAGTTCACCATCCCTAAGCCGTTGGCCGACCAGTCTGCGCCCGTTCCTGAATTCCGCTACAAGCCCTTGAACCGTACCTCGACCACTACCGAGACTTTCAAGGAGCTTGTTGTCGACAACAAGATTAACGAGATCGCTCCTTATGAGGGTCCCTTCCACCCCTTCAACGGCCTGTTGCAGCAGTACGGCCTTGCCATCCCCTTTGGATATCTTACTTGGGGATTCTCCAAGATGCCTTCGTGGTTGCCCATGATCCTGATCTCGTTCTTCAGCAGGACTTTCATGTAAGCTGACAACCGTAATCCGCTGCATGAGTATGCTAACAAATGAACAGGAGCAAGCGCCTGCAACCTGGAGCTGGTGCTCAGCAAGGTGGAGCTGCACCAGCGGCCGCTCGCTAAAATATCACTTGGGTATGCAAACATAGCTGCGGAGAACGTTGGTTGTTGGGATTGGATGGACCTGGGCTTGGACTGTTATATATCACATTGTGCTTTTGAGGCCTGCCGCGTTTTTGACTTCTTTGTTGGCTAGAGGCATGATATGCATGGAGGTGGACTAAAACTTGGGTCTGAAGGCGCGGAATGTAGTTTGGACAATACAACAGAATGGACAACGACATGCAAAATTGAACGTGTTAGTTACTTTGCAGTGAAATGTGCAAGGCACGCTCACTATCTTGTAGATCGCTGACATCTGCACAGACGCTTGGCAAAACTTCGGCTTTTTGGCGGACTTGCGGCGCGACCTGCGACATTTCTCGACGCCGCGCAGACGACTCCATATCACCACAGCACAACATGGTCAACATAATTGCGCGCGCGCGGAAGCTGCAAAGGGTGCGCTCATAACATCCATAACACAAAGTCTAAATTGAACGCTACTGACTCTTACTGCAGAAGGTATGCATCGCTCCTCCGCTACCACCTCCGAAGACCTGTCACGACTCTCCCGACTCGAAATTCACCACGAATACGATGAGATAACTATGGATGATTACTGATTGCGTGGATAGCTGCTATGGATAAGATGCGGGCCAGGCGCGGTGGTGCTGCCGAAGGAGGTCTCGAAGATTAGCATGGAGTTCAACTTCAAGCTCTTCGGCGGACACAGGGGCGCGAGGTACGTGTGAAAATCCCTCTTTTTTATTATTGCTGTGAAAAGAGCCGGGAATAAAACCCATACGTTACTAGAGGTCAAGCTCGCCAGCAGCCACCCTTCAGCAACCACCAGCAGCCCATCACTACCGCTACCACCACCCCATACGCTAATACGGCCATCATAGAAAATTCTGGCGCGAAATGCTGCCCCGGATAAAATATCGCAACCCCAGCATCCCCATCGCAATCAATCGCCACAACTCCCCTGACGGCCCCGCGCTCCTCCACATCTGGACAAAAGCCGCCTCAAACACCCCCGACGGCTCCTCCAACACCTCCATCCCCTCGCTCGCCACAACACCCAGCACAGCCGCCTCACCTCCCTCAGCGACCCCCAACGCGCGCAACACGCTGGTCCCCGACGCAACAGCGCCCACGCACACGATCGATATCCGTGACCAGGCGCACAGCGAGATTCTGGATGCGCTGCTGGCGACGCTGCCCGAGAGCGAGGTTCTGAGGCCCACGCCTGAGGAGGAGCAAATGATGGTGGAGTTTGAGGAGCTGAAAGAGAGGAGCAACGCAGACCGGGTTTTGGTTCGAGAGAAGCTGCTCAGGGAGAGGAGGGAAGCGGAGTTGCTTAGGTTGGCGAGGGGAGAGACAGCTGCTTCTTCGTAGTGGAGCTCAACCTTGCAAAGAATGGAAAGGGAAGCGAGAGAGCGTGGGAGCGTGTAAGAGTAGCAAAATGTCAGGTGAGGTAGTGGCTGGACCAGGAGGTTGGGGGGGGGGGGGGTTAGATAGGATGTGAGAAGAGAAGGAGAGTGTATCATACATGTAACGATTGGGTACGCACCAAGCGAGGTTTCGATACTTTCCTCTTACTTCCAAGCTGAGGGATGACGCTTTGTGAGCTCGTATCATCACGTGCGTGGGTACAATGAAGTCCCCATATCCGAGGCTACAAGAGCTATTGCACATGCAACTCCAAGCTACCGTGCAAGCGTCAGCATCTTGTTGAAAACATGTATGCCATGCTCGCACAATCATCTTCCCCTCTAGACGGCAGCCTATCACACAAAAACACCACCCTCCAACCCCATCCACTACGCATGCAAGCATAGAGCACGAAGCACGCAACCACCAACACAGCGCAGTACGCAGCAGAAATACTCCGTACAGCATAGCCACGACAGCATCAACAAAAAACAAAGTTCTCAAGTAAGCCAATCTACTCAGCAGGGCAAGAACGCCACAGGCTGACCCGCCTAGAGGACTGGGGGCAGGATCAATCCGGGAGAGGAGTCCACCCACTCGGGACGCTGCCACGCGGACATGGGCGCGCTGTGGCTGATTGATCGGAGAAAAAGGAATGAAGGGTGCAGGGAACGTGCAGGGGAGTGCAGGAGATTGCATGGAAGCGGAGTAGTGCAGGCGGTGGGAGTGTGACGATGGAGCAGAGCGCACCCACTTACTCCTCTACTCGCCGGCTCGAGTATTGTGTTGTGGACTCTTGCACCACTGGTGATATGCATCACGCACTGCTGCTCATCATACACGACGCACTCACCACGTACCTACTTACTCGCCTACTCGCTTACCATGTACACTCGCACCGTGTGCTCAGCACGCACCGCACACTTAGTGACTTGCTCGCCATGCACCGCGCATCAATTGCGCAGTTCGCCCGCGGATAGACGTGGTACAAGACGCACGACGGTGGCGCACGGGAGCGACAGCTGAGCATCGGAGGGAAGCGCAGCGCAGCGGGGAGGCGGTGCTAGGCTTGCATAGCGATTATCTAACGAAAGCCTCAAAGAGTCTAGTGTGCTGGGACACGGCAGTGAAAACACAGTGTAACACTTGCTCGCACGGCAGATCTGAAGCAGCACGTCGGGGTTTTGTGGACGATCGGATGCAGCGTGGGTAGTACAGGGGGAACCGTTTGTTACGAACGCGAGGGTGCTGTTGCTGCAAGCACGTTCCTGCAGGTGAGATGCAAAGGATATCGCTACGAGGTGGGGGACGTAGCCTTCAGAACTGATCGTGGGCGTAGCTGAGTTACGAGTCGAGTTACCGCATTGAGCAGGCGGATTGGCCTGCTAAAGCAAGCAGCATAATGGTATTGTTGAGTTCACTGCCGGAAGGGCGGTGTGCGACTATTTTGTCACTGCGAGGATACAATTGCGCGTCAGAAAGTGCAATTGAAGCTTTGTCCCCCAATTACGTGTTCTGTTCGATCAGCAGTGCCTGTTCTTATCTGATCTGCCGTTTCGATGTCACCGATATTATTTGTTCGCACATGAGACTTTGTTTGAGCGGCTAGATGCTTCCGCACCGTCGAAACCGCTGCTGGCATTTCGCATTTGTACAAGGGATTGAGTTGTACGATCTATCGGCCCGACAGCAAACAAGCCGTCGACGCAAGATGCGGGCGTGGTTAGTCTTGTCATTGTCTTGACGTCCTGGAAGCTTCAGTGACCTTCAGTGACTGACTTTGTAGTGACTGAGTCGTAGGAAGAGTCCACCAATCTGTCGAGAGCCGCCCCAGCCAACTTTACGAAGACTCGGGTGCTGATTGTCCAGCAGCTGAAGATCGTACAACCTGTAACTGCATTCAGGTAGAACCGGGTGTCTGGGTCGAGGACACGACAGAAAGCAGCAAATGTCCAACAGGAAAGGTTGGAAACCACCGATGAGGGTTGTATGTATCGTGGATTCTCATTGGCGGTCATTAAAAGGTTGGTCCACCATAGACACGCCCGGACATGCAAGGCCGACGCTCATGCAACACCGGCACCTCTCCACCAAACCGTAACGCCCAGTACAAAGACAACAACCATGGCGTCGCTAACAACTGTTGTATAGATAACAGCGTAACGGCCAATGGCTCTGACATAGCCGTTGTATGGCGAAGGAAGGAAGCCTGCCACTGTGCTCAAGATTCCCTGTCCTTGCAATTGACCTTTCTCAATGAAATAACGTGAAGACTGCATAATGACCTCAAAGGTGGCAAAGAGATAGAAGAAGTGGGCAAAGTCATGTGAATGAGCGCTCTCGACTGTCCAGTCTTCGTCGACAGTGGCCAAGGCAGTGTTACGTGACAGCTTAGAACCAGTAAAGGGCGTCTGCAGAACAATGTAAACTGCAAGCCCCAAGGAGAACAAAGAGTGCACCAGACGCCAGATCCAGGCCGAAGACTGCTCCGGCGCTGGCTCTGAGGCGCCCCCAGCACCGCCCATGGCCGAGAAGATGTTGGCGAGACCGGGAGGCAGATCACTCGAGCCACCTGGCTGTCCTTGAGCGCCCGGCGGTCCGCCTGCACCAGCGCCCATCATTTGCTGAAGCATAGCCATCATTGGGTCCTGTGATGGGTCGCCTTGCGCCGGGGGAAACTGCGGGAAGCTGCCCGAGGCATTGCCCTCAAAGGCAAACGGTGAGGGGAGGCGTGGCTGAGAGGCAGGCGTGTAGTGGTGCTGCGAGATGTCCACCTCATCAGGGTCTGGTGTCGCCATTCCGGATACTGCTCGAGGCGTTGAGGCCGGCGAAGGTTGGACTAAGGATGCGGTTAGCCGTGCGCCCTCTCCATGGTCTTCTCGCGCAGGGTACAGGTCAGGCCGTGAGCACGCGTAAATACGCGCCGATAAGAACATAGGTGCCACATACCGGGCGAATCCTTCTCGATCTCGCTTAGGGTCTTCTGCGGGCCTCCCTGAAGCGCCGAGATCTGCTGCAATCGAGCTGCACCGCTCTTCGCGGCGAGACGCTCTCTGCGCAGACGTGCCTTTTGCTGTGCTGGCGTCTCATCGCCAGCAGGCCCCGGCGAGGCAGGTGTATCGGCCATGGTCTCGCAGTGTGTTGACGCAATGCGTGGTGTGGCCGTTGAGCGAGGAACGGTCTATGAGTGGTATTGTTTGTTTGGTCGTGAGTGGAGGGGCGTCAAGTCGATGTCATCAAGGACAAGGACACAAGAACGGCCGCACTAGGCTGGCAGGGATGCAGGGACCAGCAGCCAATCGCGGCACAGCCTGGAGCCCCACTGTCGCTGCTCCTCCCGCCTGTGCAGCAACACTGACTACTTGCCATGTCCTTTTGATTTGTGTCATGTCCAGGCGGTTGCGCGTCGCGCCGCTCCTCCCGCCCTGCCGCAGGGTGCCCGCGAAAGCTAGCAAATAAGCTGTCACTGCAAACAAGCCCAACCCAATTCAACGGCTCTCACCGCAAGTCCCAACTCCCTAAAGTGGCCATCTAATCGCGCCGTTTTGTTTCTGTGAGACCTGTCACTGCGGGTCTTGCCCCAAATAGTGCGGCCTTGTGTGACACAAAGACATCTGCCACATGGCATACGACCGCTTCTGCGGTGTATGTTTACCTCGTCGATGGGCACTTACTCACCATGGACCTGGGATTGAGGCGTCCAAAGAGAGACACTGGACATACTGCCGTGATTGTCCATTCGCAGGCCTGCCGAATCGTCGAGGACACTGTCCAAGATTCGAATGCACTTCTTCTGTGCGAGGCCCATGCAGGGTATCTTCATTTGTTGTGTGGATTCGCTTCGAGAGCAACCACGCAATGGGCGAAACTCTCCGAGGAGATTACCTGGGTCATTCCTAGTGGAGGCAACCTTGAAACCAGCTAGCTGTCGGTCGGATAACATAATGAAGACGGGCTCTGCATCATTGTTGTTGGACCCACAGGTTCGCGCATCCTACTGGACGTTCTCGATCGTGTCGACCGTCTCCTGGACGGTTGCTGCTAACCCATTTTACCACAATGACGCTGAGCAAACGCCAGGCATGAGAGAAGTTGAACTGACAGGAGCCTTGGACTGAATGCAAGCCCATGAGCGCTAATAGCGAAAATGCAGTGCCACCAACTAACGATGCGCTTCGTATTTGTGCCAGGTCCGAGCACTACGTCGATTCCTTCACTACAAAAGCATGGACCCGTACGCTGCTGTATCACACGGCCATCCAGGGACTTTCCGAAGCTCCTACTCCACTTATATTTGGGCGTCAACATATGAGGGACTCGTCCAATCCTCATCGCAAGAGAATTCCGTGTCATTCATCTTTACCACTCCTTCCCGTCAGTTTCGACCGCTAGGCAGCACGCGACATGCTTGTCCTTACTACAAGAGTCAAACGCTCTGCGCTGCAGACAAAGACACAGAAATGCCTTTGCTCGCTTGTTCAAAGCAGATCGTTGTCGAAGCTTACCGAGCAAGAGCCATATTGGCAAAAGATCAAGCCATGGGAAAACATCAAAGCAGAAGAGTTCAAATCGTATAGATGGCAAGTGAGTCCATATTCACTGGCAAAGGTTATAGATGGGTCGATTGATTGTTCATACAGCTCGCCAACACCGTACCTAACCCACACAAACTAAAACGGTTTCTATCCGATGTCTTGCCTCCGGTGCTTGGTACAACGACGAACCATCTGCTCAAGGGAATCAAGACCAGGGAACAGTTCATCGACGATGCAAGTGCAGCATTGAAGCTAGCGCCAATGGCAATTCGACTTACTCCACATTTGCTATCAGTTATAGACTGGAAAAACCCATTGGATGATCCTATTCGCCGGCAATTCTTACCCTTGGCAAGTGGAATTGTTCCGGATCATCAAAAGCTCACCCTAGATTCGCTGAATGAGCAGGAGGACTCACGTACGTTCTTCATGACTTAGGCATAGTGAAGCTTCTAATTCTCCCCAGCTGTTCCCGGCCTAGTTCACCGTTATCCTGGAAGGGCTCTGTTCTTAGGTGCGTACTTGCCCTTTTGTACATGCCACCTGGGAGAAAGGGTCCAGCGTGTGCTGTAAGCACTTTGTTAACGATTGCAGCAACTTCAATATGCCCCGTCTATTGCCGATTCTGTACCCGCTCATACGCAGTCGGAGCCAATACTGAGACCGTCTCGAAATCGCCACAAAAGCCTAGCCGTAAGCGCTGGGAGATTGTTTTTCAACACATCCAGAGTGACCCTAGTCTGCACGACATTGTTGTCTCGGGGGGCGATGCTTACTATCTGCAGCCAGAGGACCTCAGAGAGATTGGGGAACGGTTGGTCGGCCTGAGGCTGTCGACAATTGTATCTGACTATCAGCAGATTGCTTAGCATTCCCCACATTCAGCGCATCCGCTTTGCGTCCAAAGGCCTTGCTGTAGCTCCATGCCGCATAATTGACGAGACCGATCCATGGACCAATACTTTGATTGAGCTTTCCAACAAGGGCCGCGACATGGCGAAACAAGTCTGTCTGCATACGCATATCAACCATGCCAACGAGATAACGTGGGTTACCCGCGAAGCGGCTAACCGTTTGTTCAAGCATGGTGTGATTGTTCGCAATCAGTCGGTACTGCTCAAGGGTGTCAACGATTCAGAAGAAGCCCTCTCGAACCTGATTGAGACGCTTGCGAGCATTAACATCCAGCCGGTACGTTTCATTGTTCTTTGGAAGCCTAATCCTCTTCCAGCAGCAGAAATTTCCCGCAACCTTTGACTGATATCCACAGTACTACATTTACCAGTGCGATATGGTACAAGGCATCGAAGACCTTCGCACACCCCTTAGCACGATCCTCCACCTTGATCAAAAGTTGCGGGGCACCTTGTCGGGATTTATGATGCCGGCCTTCGTCATTGATCTACCAGGCGGTGGCGGTAAGCGGCTCGTTAATTCATACGAATCCTACAACAAAGAAACGGGTGTCGCGACGTACAAAGCTCCTGGCCTGCCGGGTCCAAAGGGCAAAATCGAATATACTTACTACGATCCGGGATCTCAGGCCCCCACTCTTGCCGAAGAGCTTCGTCTGAATCAAGCGCCCAAGCGAGAGTTATCGCTGCAACAACCAGTCAGACCCGTTGTCCCGAAGCCGGGGCCTACCAAACCACTTTCAGACCTGCACCGACGGCCACCATTCATTCAGAACCCCGGACCCAAGCCAACGCCTGCCATCAGCAATGTCCGGCCTGCGGTTGTCACGCCGGAGGATCTGACCTCGCACCATCTTGGCATCAGCAGCTGGCAGCAGGCATCTTCCGCAGTTGGCCCGTAAAATGCTGTGCCACTGCATGGGGTAGCACCGTGCCGCACTATTGCAGGCGAATATGCAAGCGACATTGCTACTATACAGACCTTATACATCACCTTTGCAGATTACAATCGGAGTAACAGGCTCCAAAAAGTTGGAACAATAAAAGTGCCATCCCAGATTGGGCTGGTGACAGGGATTGATAGTGTATCGCCAGCATTTATTCCGTAAAAGCAGAGTTCGCGTTTATCGATTTCTGGGAGGGGCATCAGCATCGCAGCATTTTCGATACCCACTTCGTTTCCGTCGGCTCGTTAAAAGCGACAAGTAGATACGGCGTGGCGCAGATTGTTCATCCTCGTCGTTGCATTTACTAGAATAGGTCATGGTCTAACGGCCATGGTAAGCGGATCCCTCAAAAGCAACAATTTAGAACAATTCAATATCACTTGCATACAGTGGTCATGCGGTCTTATTGTCTGTGATTAATGCACAAAGCATGGATTAGCATCCCACCGGTCTGAGTGCACCCACTACCCGCACGCCCGACTACACCCTGGCCCCCTTGATCCCATCGCACCCGACCAAAATCCCTTCCCGCTCGCCTCTCGCTCCCAATAACCTCACGGCGTCTCGCTTTGCAAATCCTTCACCATATGACAAATCCTGATGCTCTCCCCATTCGGACATCGCACAACATCCTCCCTCCCACTCCTCACATACCCACATCGCTCATACAGCGCTACCCCACTCAGCGTCGCGCCCATCTCCAGCCTCCCAAACCCGGCTGTTTCGGAGTTGCCCACGGCAGCCCGAGCCTCGCAGTACCGCATCATCATGGTCCCGAGCCCCTGCCGTGCGAACAGCGGGTGCGTGAAGATCGCGCGGATACTGGCGCGGTCGCTGGCTGGGTTGCGTTTGGCAGGCATTCGCAGCGTCGAGGGCGCGTTGTTACCCCCGTAGAGGGTTTGGCGAAATGACCAGCCACCGCACGCCGCGATTGTGGAGGGGGACGCGAGGGGGTGGAGAATGTAGTATGTTCTGGGTGGTGTTAGGAGGGGTGGTGTACATGGCTGTGGGTTTGCCTCTTTGAGTTTTTCCCTTGCTCTTTATGTGATCGTCTCAGTCTTTCATCGCTTTGTTTGTCCTGTCTTCTCTCGATCGCGTTGCGCTGATTCTTCTATCGTGCTTGTCACACCGACTTCTCTGCTCCTCTTTCTTCCCAGAAATCAAAACCAGCCATCTCCTACTTTCCTCCACGCCGTTGATCGCTTCTCACTCCACAAACAAACACAAGCATAAATAACACTACACTTACTGATCATGGATCAACACCGTATCTGGCCCAAACAGGTACCCTATCGACCCGTCCAGCTCGGCGTCCGTATAGTACCCCTTCCCTAACGCACGCAACGACTCCTCGATCATCTTCTGCAACGCAGGTATGTCGTCCATGGTTGCGGGCCGAAAAGCATATTTGTGGGTCGCTTCCTGCGCTTTGGCGTCTGCGATTGGGTCGTGGTGGGCCATAGTGTATTTGGATGTTCTGTCAGCCGGACCTCTATCCTGAGTTACGGGCGTGAAGAGTGATGGCGGCGAACTGGCAGCGTTACGCGCCAAGAATGTTTGGTGTATCTTTTGACGTTCTTTGTGAGGGCATGGGGTTGGAGGTGCGATACCGGGTGGATCGGCCCTTTCCCGTCCGTCGGTCTCCGACGGGAAGGTGGAGCTGCGTCTCTCGTGCAGGTTAGACGAGACACATATGTTACCACTTATTGCTCTGAATTCCATGCTTAGAATGAGCTTGGTTGGTTCTACATAGTCTACGTACATCATGACTACAACCATCCGATCTTTGTTCCTTGTGCGTGCGAGCCAGCGAATCTTCTTAAGGAGTACCTGACGAGCAATTTACTTCTTATTATTGAGTTTGAAATCATTCTATGTGGATGTACGTGTTTTCTAGTGATATTGAAAATATGAAGCTGAAATTAAAGTCAATAGTGGTGGGCATGCTTGCTTTGTGTATGCTGTACGTTTAGTTCTAATGGCTTCGAACTTCCAGAGATTGCCCATGTAATCAGACAGCGCATGCTGGTACATGACAAGAGCTGCTGTTGACAGCATAGTCAAAATTTGCTTCCTTCCAGCGTAGCATGTTCAAGATTGCTCCTTTTCCTGATAATCTCAATTTTCCTCAGCACATATTTCTCCTATGTATGCGTCGCTTAGAGGCCGCACTTTGAGATCGACATCACGACCTATTGCATTTTTTAGCCATGAATTGATACCCAGGATGATTTACAGATTAGGCAATGAAACCCAATCAACGATTCATAGAACCGCTGCGTGTCACTTTGAGTGCACTGACAACACCACCACCATCGAGCCATCGTACAATCATGCGCAGCATATGCGAGGCGAAACCATGGCCTCGATACGTCGATGCTGTGTATACCGACGCAATGCCAAATCCTTCCACTTGGCATGCACTTCTTGAATTCCTCAAGAGAAAGTCTCTATGTATCGCCTTCCAGGTTGAAATAACTTGGCTGTGATCATCCTGCTGATAAAGGCACCATATTCGACAGCCGCCATCGCGAGCCCAAGTTGTGGTACCCTAAAGCTTTGCACAGGCGATGAATTCATCCGCGTCCAATTACGATTCCCAAGCACTTAATGCGAGCGTGTAACATTCTATCTGTTGCTCAACAATTACCTCTACAGTGAGCGCTGTGAGTGCAACTTATCAAGATGATATTGCAAATATTTTCAATCATGTTGCTACGAAGCTGACGCTGAGTTGTATTCGAAAGACTAGGACTAGCTCGTGACTCAGCGCCAAAGAAGGCCGATGATGACTTCAGCAACAATTTGTCAGAGCAACCCAACAGAGACATCTCTGCTTCATTGGTCCACTTTCCAGGCGGCACGGATTGCTTGAATACTCGTATCTTTGTAACTTTGTGATGTTGTACAAGGCGCCAGATGCGGCTACCTCCGGAGTTTTGAATGCTCAAATGATCAAGCTTAAAATCTCCATTTCGACATCCTTAGCATGACAGCATGACGAGGAGAGTTTGAGATGGAAGAGAAAATTTCTAATGTTCCGAGCTGCGTCTAGCAGACCTCAATGACAAACCCATGACCCGTTCTGATTTGTAACTGTTCAGAGAAAGAATATTCACGATCTCAGTGACTGCCAAAATAAAACAAAAAGACATTCAAGAGGGGAAAGGGTACAAGGAAGAAGCAATATATTACCCGTTGCCTAGTGGCTTGGGCAATGCTGCGTTCATACCGATTGTGTTTGACCGACTTCGCATTGCCCTATCCATAAGGGAAGCTAGAAAGACACCTGAGGAGTTGATAGACAACACAGTAATGACTCCCTCAATGGAGACTCACGGAAAGAATCATCACACCCTTGAAAAGGAATATGTTTTGCAAAAATGTGTAACGAGTCCTCAAATGCACATGTTGAGTATCGAAAACCATTCACAGCAGTATATCCCTCATGAAAGCATCGAAACTGAGATCGTAAAGCTCGATTGATCGATTGATCAAATGTTCGATGGCTCTTCCAGGGCTATTAAACCGGATCTTACTCCCACACCAGTCCGTTCTTGGTTTTACATAGCCCTTCAATTATCACCTCCACGACATCGCCGGATTTAAGCCAGTTAGGCGGCTGCAAGAAAGCGGCTACACCGCTTGGTGTGCCCGTCATGATCACTGTGCCCTGCTTGATAGTCGTTCCACGACTGAGGTGTTCCAATATATCCGCAACGTCGAAGAGTAGATCGCTCGTTCGAGTGTTCTGTCGTTCCTCCCCATTCACAAGCGTTCGCAGATTGAGATCTGGTGTTCCACGGCGAAGGTTGGGAAATGCAGCAGTTGCCACGATTACCGGTCCTATCGGAGCAAATTTGTCGAATGATTTAGCGTACCCGTGTTGGTTTCCAGACTGTTCGGGCATCTGCCAGAATCGTGAGGATAAATCGTTTCCGACTGTGAATCCCAAAATGTAGTCGGCGGGGTCGTCCTTCACATTAAAATTCTTGCAATCTTTGCCAATGATGATGCACATTTCGCCTTCATAGTCCATGTTCAGACATTGTGGATTGACTGGAATATCCTCGTACGGACCGGCCAATGCCCCCGAGCCTTTTGTAAAGACTGTAGGATATGCGGGCACTGGGAAGCTAGCTTCCTCGATGTGTTTCTTGTAGTTGAGCCCGATACCGTAGATGATGGGCACTTGCGCAAGTGGACAAAGTATCTCTGCCACCTCTACCTCTTTGTCCGTTTTGGTAAGTTTCCATGGAACCTCTCCATCGTAAACAGGGAGAAGTTTTCCCACATATTCGTCACCTTCTAGCGCTTCCCCATACCAAACGGCGCCATCTGTACCTTTGAAGCGCGTAAGGCGAGTGAACCCGTCCGACATGGATGTAGAAAGGAGGATTTTGATGCAAGTGGAAGATTGGTCCTTGTCAAAGTGCTGGGCCCAAGAGCTGGAAGTGATTGCTGATGATAATTCGTAGCGAACAGGCCGGTAACTTATTTGGACGCTGTCGTCGCATGTGATCCCTATAGCATGTATTTTACAATGCATGTCAACGAACGCATGACCTTTCTTGACCCATCTGACAAATCGTCGGACGCGTATTTGAATCCGACGCACTAATTAGTTGTTAGGTCCGCAGAGCCGAGCCGCTCATTTGGGCATGGGTATAGCCTAGTGGGCCAGGGCCACGCGGCACCTGATGATTCCCGGATAAGGCAATCGTACTCGCTTTGGTGCATGCCTAATCAAGCCAAGACCGCGTCCGGACTTTCTCGAAACCGCCAGTACTCAGGCCGAAGCCATCGCCAATTGTACTTTGTCCGAGGTAAGAAATAACGAGATCATCTGCATTCACAATTCAGACTGAGCCCTGCTTCCCCGCAATCACCCCACCCCCGTTGACATACTCTATGGGGTTGAGGCATCAGAGAGGACGGATCGGAAAGCAAGAAACGTATGAGAAGAAGAGAACCGGAACCGATTCAGCATTTTGAGTCTGTCTACGGAAAACCTGGAAGACCTTACATTTCGCTCGCACTCTGCATTGTTAGACTGTTGCGTCCCTAGCTCACATTGTAGTAAGAGACAACTATTACTATGCGTTTATTTAAGTCTTCATCATATGGCCTGTAAATTGAGAAAAGGCGCAGAAAGAGACCGAACGATTCATTGGGTCCGAGAGGTTGTCCAACTACGGTGATTCCGCCGACATGCCGTACATTCGTTGCTGCATTGAGGAGAACTTGCGCTGGATGCCGACCGTCGTACATGGATTACCGCAGGCTTTACTTCAGGATGACATTCATACGGGAGACAAGATCCAAATGGTGCAGTGGTCGTGATCAACAACATCTGGTACGTGATCGCTTGCAATATTGCAGATTCCACATGGAGCAAGTTGAATAGCATCTAGCGTATCAACGCCGCTCGTCACCTATCGCAGTGTATATTCCAGCAGAGCCTAAAGATCAATTCAAATGCTATTCCTGCTTTCACAGGTAATGTTTCTGCCCCTAAGGCAGCGCTTCCTACTTCTTCAACGCCTCCGCTACAGGCGCGCTATCCTATAATCAAACATAAGCGCAGTCCAGAATCCCCACAACGCCGCTGCACGTCCAATAGAGGCCGGAGAACTTACCGCAAATACCTGCATCTCCTTCAGGCGCCTCCCCTCGGCGGCTGTGTTGGTGTCAACCGCTACGCGTGCAGAGAACGGCAAGTCGAGACTGATGCCATTCCTACAAGTCATGTACACGTGACCGAGCAGCACGAGCTCGTCACCCGCATCATCGTGCACGTACACGCGCAGTATCTCGTGCTTCCTCG
Organism: Stagonosporopsis vannaccii; assembly: GCA_028584115.1. Taxonomy (NCBI): domain Eukaryota; kingdom Fungi; phylum Ascomycota; class Dothideomycetes; order Pleosporales; family Didymellaceae; genus Stagonosporopsis; species Stagonosporopsis vannaccii. The sequence continues at coordinate 167,974 of VWXS01000020.1, forward strand.
AGGTTACGGCGCCCCAGGCGTTGTCGCGGGACTTTGCAATTTCTACAGCATGGCTCGTCTGTCAGCGTAGTCACACTGAGCTGGCAGAGAAGCATGAATCATGGTTTCAGGCACGTAACGCGGACATCTACGTGCCCTGCCAGGATATGATATCTCGGCTCCGGCATCCGTAGTTCTATTTGGTAATTGACTGGCAAGCCATAGAGGGCGAGGGGAAAGGACGCACCGTCGAAGCCAGTGAATGCGCCCCCAGCCGAAACCAGGCTCGCGTTCCTTGAGAACACCTTTTCAGCAAGCACCAGTCCAGCTCCTGGGTCCTTTGAATCGGCCGTCTCATAGAATAATGCGATGAGTTTCTGGACGTCGTCCGGAACTGTGGCGGCAGTGGGCCACTGCGTCGCCTGGGTCACGTAGCTCGTAGTCATCATGAGAAGAAACGGGATGGGGCCAAAGTCGCGCGATCCAGGCGGTTGTTGTGGCTCGGCTCTGACTGTATAAACTTGGGGAGCTTTGCTTTTAGCTTTCGCAGTTATCGAATTGTGAAGTGGACATAGTTGTGGTCGCCTTCGGATTTAGCAGTTACCTGATCTGGACGCTCTGGCATTCCGGAAGGCCCACTCTCCCAGTGGGATAAAGTGGAGCTCCGTGCGCTTCCGCATTAGCGTCGCACGCGGTAGATGGATGTTGTTCGGCGACGGATCCTTTTTGCGTCCGATAGGTCCAAGTTATAACAAGATCTACGGACAGGAAAACAAAGGAGAAAGTATTTCTCACATCAATGTCTTTTGGCCTGTTTTGCACACGCAACGCATCTGATTGTGCTTCCATTGACGTGAGTAATTTCGATGGTATTAGTAGCGGTATCAGACGCCCGTCATGGGCATAGTGAAGGAAAGTAGCGCATCGTAAATGCATTCGTGATTTGCTCAAGATGTATCCCAAGACGCAAAAACTTCGCAATTGTACCACCCCAAAACGCCACTGCTTGCATGCAGCAGAAGGATTCAAAAAAGAAACAAGGGAAGACACATCACCCGACGTTCATGTCAAGCTTGCCAACTCCCGATCAAAACCTATACTTCCAGAATGGCGAGGCATCATCCACGCATCTAACCAGTCTACGTTCAGTGCCTCATCAGCAAATAGCCCCGTCATTGGCTGCGTCAAGTCTCTGAGACTTCGTCGTAAGTGCTCTGCCGACTCCATAAAATCCGTGCAGCCAGAAACTTCGCTCGAAGCCAAAGCAGCGAGCTCGACATTGGCATGTACTGCAGGAGCACTCCCTAGCTCACGGCTTGCCCTGACTGCAGTGGAGTTCTCCAGGCTATCCTGCCCGGTGCCTCGTCCATTATGTGCCGTAAAATCAATGTTTATTCCATCAATGGCAGTGTCCTGGGACTTGTTACCAGGGCCATTGATGACATGCTCATTTGTGATAGAACTTCCCGAAACTGTGGTGGTTAAAGGCTCAAGTTGCGGGTTCTTTACGAGCTGATTTGGTTCTCGTGTCCGTACCGCTTCTTCGTGTGCACTTGACACGATATATCTCGCCTGTTGGACGAGTTCGCCCATTCGAGTGAATGCTGCTTCGCCTGAGGTTATGTATTCCAGACGACCGAAAAAGCCAACGACAGCGTCCATCAGAGCGATATCGTTGCTGACCGACATGGCCAACGGATAGCACACTATGTGCATGAAGAGGGTGCTTATTGCGGTCATTGGATAGTAGAAGACAAGCCTGTTCCACAAGTCAATGATCATAAACATGGTCGTTGGCACACCTGTGGTTGTGAATTGTTGATGAGCGATAGCACTTACCATCCTGATGAATAGCTCTCAATGTCAAGATGTTTGGTGAGCAGAACCATGGATCTGGCTGCCTCAATGTGCGTCACTGGTTTACACGTGAGCATTGCATCAATACTATTGCATTGTCCAATCTCGTGATCGGTAAAGAAACGCATAAATCTCCGGTGAACAGAGCATATGGCATAGCTGTAAGAAAAGTGTAAGGCGAGTACTTGTTGCCGCGAGGCATAATTCAGAGGGGGAAGTCGATTGAAAGATTGCCCTGGTCGAAAACGTGCTGGGATGCTCTGCCTCCATGACTCCAGGCTCGCGAGGATGTCATTCGCCATTTCCACCAGCTCAGCGGATGGACGGCAGAGTGCGACGGCAGAATACAAGTGATGGCTAATCTTGCTACAGATCCTTGAAAATTTGGTCAGAACTAGGAAAAAATCGAACTCAAGAGAATCCTCTGTGGGGCTCTGGCCGGTTCTTGTGCTGCTCGGGTTTGTGGTCTGAACGACCGTCACATCACGAGGGAATGAACAGGTGATCTCTTCGTCGCGGATAGTAGGAGGTCTGCCGGTCCGCAACGCAATGGTCTTGTCCAGGCAGTACAGTATCCAAAAGGTGCGATTTCGTTCGCACTTCTCGCTATCCGACATGTTCCATTCAGACGGGGGCCGCAAATTCAGCGCTAAACCTTGGGCAAGGCGCGACGCAGTCGAGCAAAGAGTGTATTCAAGGCGTTGTGGGCTAGACATGCCTTGAGCGAAGACTGCCATGACAGTCAGCGCCTGTATCGCAGTCAGGTTGGTAGCCCCGTGCACAAGCTTGGTCTCATAGCAGAGTGCGCTGCGGAAATATGCCCAGGCTTCCCTGCCCGACTCTTGGAAGGCTTCTGCGGTTTCATCGGAGAGTGCAGCTCTGCAACCAGAAGCGACGACAGCGTAGAGCAATGCTTTCCAGGAGTCGGTGCACTCACTCGGGTCGTCGTTGTATTTGTGCAGCTGAGCTTCGAACCTCGAACGGTCGAGTATCGGATAGATAACTTGGACATCGGAAAAGTAAGAGTCTACAAATCTTTCGATCTCCTGGGGCAAAGGTAGAGGCTTCGGAACGATAGGGGTGTCCAAATTGGGCCACAGATCGGCTGCGATGCACTTTGGACGTGTGAGATGGTTCAGAATTCCGCTTCTGACACCCTTCAGGATACCGCACAAGGCCTCGGAGCCTCGCACATTGGACTGCAGCCATTCAAGGTTCAGGTCCGAGAGGATGGAAATGCCAGATGATGGGCCTGCATACTCGCCGCCGTCCTCGACCCGCAACCACACGGTCGGATAACGGTCCTGAAAAGACTCGGACCCATCGCCAGCGAGTATTCTGTCGATTAGAGGCAACGGATCGGCCGGCTGAATGGGGTGAGGCTCTTGGGCCAGGGAAGAGTGATGGCCATCCACGGGCCCGCTGCAGGTACCTTCTGGCGCTGGCCAGGGAAATGGTGGCATCTCGTCGTCGACGTCACTGCCATCCAACGCGGCCGCGTTGGTCGGGGTGCTGCTCGCAGGAAGCCTGCTGGCTGGGGCAGCAGCAGCATCAATCTGGGGACTTGCGTCCTTGTCTGGCGGTTTTTCTTTCTTTCTATTGCCAGCGGCGACATGTGTCACGAAGCGGTAGGTGCCGGCAAAAGGAGCGATGTTGTGGTCCAGCTTGCGACGTTTGGTGCGCTCGGTGCCGTAGATGCACGGGGCGCTGCGTTGTGAGCAGTTGTTGCATGTCGGCCTTGTTCGATCACACTTGACCTTGCGGGTCTGGCAGGTAGTACACGCCATGCTTGGCCTTGTGCTGCTGCTGCTGCTGCTGCTGCTGCTGCTGGTGTCGTCGATGAAGATGGTAACGGGTTTCGGCTCCTGCCGCGTGCTCTATGGAGGCGAGGACGCTTGCGCGGACGGGCCGGCCGAGGTTGGGAACGTGGCGTATGGAGCGCGGGGTACATGCAGCTAGCAACATGCAGACGGCCGTGTGTGTGTGTGGGGTGGCTGAAGTCTGTCGCAGTGCTGTGGGCTTGTGGAGTCGTGCCTGGATATCCCTGCGCTACATTTTGTAGCTGCTCTGGAGATGAATCATCCTATCGCCGCCAGCGGGGTTCAGTTCGCCTCGAGCAGCTCATGTGATCATATACAACACTTCACCACATTGTGCCGCGCTATGTATGCTTCTCCACACGTACGGCTTGGTTTCCCCGCGTTGCCGTACGCAGTCTCCACATCACCATGGAGCCGGCCCTTCCAGCTGCGTCGTCCGGCGCGGTTGACCGACTGTGTGCCATAGGCGCGAGCAGAGTGCCAAGGGAAACAGCAAGGGGAAACAGCAACGGAGGCATCAACGGAGGCATCGGGGAATAGTCCAGCCGTCGCCAGAGCGCAAGGGAAGACGCGTCAAGAAGCCCACAAGGCCCACCTCGAGAGCTCGTCATGTCTGTCGGAGGCGCCGTATCCGGGTACCGCATCCACTGGTGATGAAAGGGTGTCGTAACTCAATGGAAATCCGACTTGAAGCCAATCAAACTCTTTGCTGTCTCCTTCAGTAATCCACAGCTCTGTACATCAAAAGTGATCACAGGCATAGCAGATTACTATTCGATCAAATCTCTAGACTGTTTGTTTGGCTTGCTCGGAGCTGTAATCAAATTAAGTTGCGGTATCCATCCATCACCAGAGTCCGCGATTATAGTCATCTCCGCTTTCGTGCTCTTTCTGCACTTCCTAATGACGCACAGTGTTAAGTTGCACAAGCATGACAGGATGTCTGTATCTATGGGCAAATGGCTACAAGGCAACTAACAGCTGTCCATTACATTGCTTCGGACCTACTTGTGCCGAACCTAAGGCAAAGCGCAACGGCTAGTGTTGCCATGTAAGACGTCTCTCGATGCTGGCCTTTACTTGCCTCACTACAATCATTCACATGCAACGCTTCACGTGGAGCTTCGGTGCACATTGCTTTCTGTGTGTCTTGTGTCTGAGATCTTCTCTGGGCCAATGTTCTCAACTCGTCTCTGCATCCACTGACTTTTGGGTCGAATCTGGATACCGACAGAATATTGTCCGACTCCTGCCATACCGTTCTCGGCTGTTCTTCGACATGTGCCCGTGGAGCCCAAAGCTACGTACTGCCTTTTCTTTTTCCTCTCAAGGTACGCCTTAGACGAGAGATCAACGTGATATGCAACTGTGAAAGGATTGCTTTCATCATACATTTCCATGGCATATTGTCTTTATTTTTCGATGACGCAAATGATACAGAAGCCTTCACAGATGGTAGAAGAATCAGAACATGGCAGAGACGATGTTGGAAAAGCAGTGATGACACCTATGTTTGCTATTCGGTCACTGCTATGTGTCCCAGCTCTCAGAAGCCCAGTGGTTATTGTTAAACTTGCATTGCCCCAATCCTGTCCAATTTAAAATCCTTCTTCTGCGTAATGTGGCTACTAGTAGATGAAAACCCACCATTTACGGTCAATTTTGCATCCGTTATGCCATTCAATTGGGGTTTGGAGGTCACAAAGCCGCCGATAATGGCGATAATGCGCTCTGCATCCTTCAAAGCCTTAACCTCGCTAGCCCGCCATGCGACATGGTAATCTGGTCGCACCAGCACCAGACGTTCACCCCATATCTTGAAGGCGTTTTCTTCGCCCTTTAAGCGTAGCAACTTCAGCGGTAGCCCACGTTGTTTCGCTGCCTCAAGCAGAAGATCTGACCCACAGTTGTCTGCGAACTCCACAAGAGTATAGAGGGGTCCCATCAAATCGAATATGGCCGTGCCATCTTTTAGCACAAGGTGAGGCGCCCGCATACCCGGCCATGTGCTCGGGGTGTACTTCCGAGGATCAAACTGTGGCGGTGGCGTCTGATTGTCTGGAATAATGACGGGAGATTGATAACGATATCCCATCTCGATGCCCAAGCTCTTATTCTCACCATCGTGCGTCTGATAGTATCTGTCGAGAGTTTCATACAGTTCCTGGGATTCGTCGTTGAAGCGGTCGGTCTGTCCGGACAGGAGCTTTGAGACGCCCATGTGCACACCCAAGTGTTTGCCCGACTCGTCGACGGAGATCAAAGCCACTGGGCGCCGTTCAGCCTCATATGCTTGTAAGAGGCCATGATCACAATGCCCCTTTATCACTGCGGCGAGCTGCCATCCGATTGCAAAAGCATCTGAGATGCCCATGTTCATTCCGTAGCCCCCAGTAGGGACGTTCTGGTGAGCGGAGTCTCCTGCAAGAAAAACGCGTTTGTGGGGGCCCGAGTATGACCTCGCAACCGCAATGTAAGGATGATACGTCGAGCGTACAAGTACCTCATCGATTTTGATCGGATAGGGGCCCGTAGTACCGCCAAATGCGGCGGCTACCACCTCTTCTGGTGTCATGTGCGCACTTTCTTGCTCGATGGGTAAAAAAAGATGTGTTGTAAATGTGTCGACTTCGTCTTGACAAATAACTGCACCATTCAATCCGTGTGTATCAGAAACTGTAAACAAATGCCAAAATCTCCCATGCTTATATAGCCTGGCCAAGTCACGAGACTTAAAATGGACCAAACTTGCATATACGGGCCTGCGAAGCTCGATGTCAGCTTGTCAAGATCCGCACACATCATGATACAACGACTTCGAGTGGCAGTGGAAAGTTATACGCACGTTGGGCCCCCATCCAGAGGAATCTGCAAGGACCTTCTTGCCCTACTGGATGCCCCATCACACCCAATCACATACTTGGAGATGAAGGTCCACGTCTCGTTTGCCTTCAGGTCTATAGCTACTGTTTTGGCCTTTTCTTCGGTCTCCTCAACAGACTCGACTTTCCAGTTAAACCGTAAGTCTATTAGAGGATCCGCTTCGCAGCGTTTACGAAGATTAGCTTCAAAAATGGCCTGTGAAATCCGCTGGTAAGGCTCCTGAGGTTGCGTGCCATCTGCCGAAGAAGAGGCAATGATATCGCGGTAGGCGTCCACGCTGGGGAACTCCCAACTTGACAGCGGCTTCGAAGCATTGAGTCCGGCAGAGAAGAGGACGGAGTATGGAAAATGCGATGGAACACCTGCATGGAGCGTTTCGCGTCAGTCATGGATTGCTGGGCACGAAAGCAACTTGTGCTCGGTAAAGACATAGTTGGTGGGCGTCTACCTTTCTCGCGAACCATATCAGCGACCTGGATTTTACGGAGAAGCTCCATAGAGCGGACATTGGTAAAATCCATCTTAGGCCATCTGGATATGTCAGAAAAGCGTTCGCCAGGGAGCTAGCACGTGGCTGGCAAGCTGGTATTCTTACAGCGTCGTTGTCGAGTTGCGCTCCAAAACAACTGAGGACACGCCATACCATGCGAGGACAGTGGCAGAGAGCATGCCAATAGGACCACCTCCTATGATCAAAACGCAGTTATCGTCGAGGACCTGCTCCTTTAGCGCCATTTTAGTAGTTCTGTGTTGATTGGGATGTGAGATTTGACTGCTGCTTTGGCGGATCAAACGCGGTGGACATATCTGCATCTCATAACTTACACCGGAATACACCCCCCGGACCCCACACTATGCAGCTGCTAGCCTCTCTTGCATAAGCGCACCGGGAGGCCGGGAAATACTCGATCAGCCTTCGATGACGCACCAAGGGAGCACAAGTACTGTTGTAGCGGCCCCGCGGGCATCGTGTCGCGTCCGAAGAGGGGAAGGCCGACATGCTGCGCTCGTAGTACCCGTTCTGGGCACATCTGGTGAAGTTCAATGACTCGGTGGGCGAGAGCTCCAGATACGGTTAGCTCCGGATGTGTCTGGCTGTATCAGGCAAGTCAAAGCTCTGAAATCTGCTGGCTGCGTCCACGATGCTCAGCGCTCAGTAACAGAACGGCGGAAGAACGGAACAGAGCAAGCCGGGTCAGGTCTGATTCTCGATGATTTGAGTGAGACCCGTCAAGCGGCCATCATCGCCTTTGCAGATATTGTTGTGCTTGTTGTTGTACCGTCGGGAACCAGTGGTAGTTGCGGTAGTCTCGACATCGCCTCGGTGATTGAACCCATTCGGTGGTTGTGAGATTACAAACGCTCTTCAAGGAGGTTGTTGTGATGCCACATTGTTCTTACTATTCGTGGAGCGCGCTGCTGTTGGATGCACAACATGGCCAACCATGAAACTCCATCACCCACTATTTCATGGCAAAATAGCTTGTGCACAGTGACGTCGCCAACACGCATCTCAATCTGTAGCACATGGTAAACGTCGATTGAATCTGCCGATAGATTTCAGCGCAACGCCCCTATTCCACCATGCCCGTGATACCATCAAAAACACCCATGGTTTGCCCACAGGTAGCGCAACAAAGTGAATGAACCTATTCCAGTCCATTAATTCCTCGTTGAGAACGGCACTGAGTACAGATCCCAAAGTCCTTTCCTCTGGCGAGGACGTCGCCTTTTTCGGAATGAGTTTTCCGCTGCACAACCGGTCTCCAAGCTGAGTTTGGTCCTCACAAGGTCTTTAGTTCTCCCTTGACCGAGCAAGGCATTGTTGGTGCCGCCATGGGTGTGGCATCTGAGGGAAGAAAACCTGTTGTGGAGATCCAGTTCGCGGATTATGTGTTCGCTGCATTCGATCAAATAGTCAACGAGGCCGCAAAACTCCGCTAAGGGGAAAGGACAGCTGGTATCAATCTAGGGGCCATGGTGTTACGGATACCGACAGGAGGTATTGGCCATGGAGCACTTTAAGCACTATTTTTGATACCGTTCGCTCGTAAAATGGTCACGCTCAGATCTTGTGTGGCAGATATCATACGCAATCTCCTGAGTCGCTGTTCTGCCATGTCCCTGGGATGCGCGTCATTATGCTTCGATTGCTTACACAAGCAAAAGTACTCCTCTTACCCTCCATTCTGGACTCGAAAGACCCAGTGATATATCTCGAGCCAAAGATTCTGTATTGCGCTGCTGTCGAAGAAGTGCCTGAAGATGACTATAGATTGCCACTCGATAAAGCCGAAATCGTCAAGCCTGGAGTAGACATTACCATCATCTCATGCGGACGTCCTCCTTACACTTGCTACGCTGCAATATAAGAGGCAGAGAAGGAACTGAAAGAGAGGAGAAGCAGTGACAATCGAGCTGATCGACCTGAAAACCATATACCCTTGGGACAGAAAGACTATTCTCGAGAACATTGCTCGAACTGGCAGGGCAATGAGTGTCCGTGAAAGCGTGGTTAATGATGGTGTTGAACCTAAGGTCGCAGCCACATTTCAGGACATTTGTTTCTGCAATTGAAAGCGCCGGTGAAGTGAATAGCCGGGTGGACTACGCACACGGGCTTTATATATGACAAATATATCTTCCCGGATGTCTCAAGTGAGTTTGATCGCCTATGGCAGGCCAATCAATGTATGCTGACTTTGTGTATTAGGATTTTACGATGCTATCCTCGAATCGATTCGGTATTGAGCAGCATAGCATGTCTGATCATATATTGTCATTGTCCTGGATAATGACTGCACATGTAATTATATCTGATACGTTGTTAGCCTGGCGAGTTCAGATCAATCGAAGAGCATCGGCAACGGGATGCGTGCCCTGCAGTGCTGGAACTATGTTCAAGCGGGTTAAGAATCGCCACACTTGTCATGTTCATAGAAATCTTTGCTTATTCGCAGGGTGTGGAGTACTAAGCACGACCTTCTTTACGCGTTGACTCTGATCTCCCATGTGTTCAAAAAGCTCTATATGTATTCGTGGTTATTCCTATCAATGGGTACTGATATTCCACAATGCCAAATTACCTTTATAGACTTTGCTTTGCAAAAGATCTCGAAGATCAAGGTCAGAAACGAAGTATTGTCAACATAAAAATTGTCTTGGGATTGATTACTTCGATTATGGTGAGGAGTCAAATTTGGCTAAGCTAGCAGATGGACAAGGCTTCGCAATGTTGCCTGGTAAATCATAAGCTTTCTGAACGCGGGCTTAACTCAGACGATAAGACTTTCTAGAGGCCGAACACTCCTTCAAGAGATGCCGATTCGTAGTCAGCGCCTTTGCGAAGTATCAATTCGGCTATGCTGGATCTCTCGTCGGAGAACATTTGGGAGAGGAAACAAAGGAACGTCGCAACCAGTCTTCGATAGCAGCATCTTAGTAAACCTCAATCTTTTTGAACAGGTGGTGCATGTCCCTGCGAGAATTCGCTTCACTTGCACGCCCATGGGTGATGTATAGCGTAAAGACCAAGCATCTTCCCAGAACTTTCGATAATTGTCTTGATCGACTGACTATAATTCAAGGACATGATGGATTTGAAAATCGATGTGTGCATTTAAGTAGCGGTTTAGTTCGGCTGGAACAGTAGTTGTGGTGTGCTTTCATTCTCTTGCTATATGCAAATGAGTATATGGTACCAGAAGCGCCACTGAGTCTACTCATGGACCGGATGAAAGCTCAAGTTGAAGAAAGCGATGTTTGGGTATTTGTTGATGCTCATCTTATCTGGCGTAGTTGCGATTTGTGCTCAGCATCGCTCGGTTGTCTTGAGTAAAATGATGATAAATGCCGTGGACAGGCATAGATAGTTCTTCCGAGCCCACACACTTTTCGCTTGCTTTAGATTGCGAGAACGCAATAATTTTCCTATGCAGAAACAGAAACAAAAAGCTACACTTATCGCGAATTTTTCAGATCCTTGGAATCGGAACTATTTGTCTCTTTAAATAGTAGCCAAAGAGCTAGATTAACCTATCCTGACGATGCTCTTTTTCAACAGCCAGCTCAGACGAGATACTATTATCACACAACTTACAGACATTCTAATAGGAAATTCAAGTGGTCATGCTGTATTCTTAAATCCCCGGACTGGCAAGAGATGTCGCACATGTGCAAACTGCAGGGCTAGGGTCTTTCAAGAAAGAATGGACTGGAGCACTATCATGGAACTGCAATAACGCATAAATTTGTTTTGATGTCTACTGGTATATGACGTGACAGTTTCACACCTGTATCCTGCTGCTCTGTGTAATGTTGCCTGCATGTTACACGATCGTTCACTTGCACATTTCCACCAGCGGTGCCTAGTAGCTTCTTTAAAGAGCGGTAAGATCTGGCATTTCCCTCGGACCAATCTCATGTCTGATTTTTAGTTGTTTTTCATTGGCTCCGTTGCGAAGTTTTTCTATCAATTCCTCTGGATCGAAATCAGTCCCAATGGGGTTTTCGGCAAAGTGTTTGCTAGCCATGAAAGCATTCGCTTCTTCGAGATTGTCAAAATTGTCGACTTGAGTCTCTAACATGTTGCCGTCAGGATCTCGGTAGTATATGCTCGTTGTGGGACCATGATTGACAGACCAGACTGGGGAGATGCCTTTAGCTTTTCGCTGCCGATATGACATTGCCAAGTCAGCCAAGGTATTGAAGGTAAAAGCGACGTGTTCCAAGCCGCAGCTGGTAGAAACCTTTGGCTGAGTGTCTGGTATTCCTATGAGAGCAACTCTGTGATGCTCTTCGTCGTAGCTAATGAAAGAAAGCACTTCATTGCCATGTGTGATTTTTCCCCCGAGAAAGTCCACATAGTAACGCGTCTTGGGTTTGAGATTTGCGGTGCGAAGTACAACATGAGCCAGCTTGACTGGACTGAGGACTTTTGTGCCGACAGCATCAAAATCGGGGAGTTGTGGAGACGGCATTTTGCGTTCAAAATCAAAAGGCTGTGAAGTCAAAGGTGGAGTATCTGTATTGATATACGTAGTAATATTGCAAGCCGGCATATAATCTGACATCACCATAATGTACAATGTAAAATGTCTGAGCGATTTGCCATGAACAAATGTCCTAGATTGTGCGTCTTGCTGCTATTCCTGTTTTTAGATGGAATCAGTCCGAGCACCAAGATTCGGTGCCGCAATTCGTTTCCTTCCGAATTGGGAACCGTGCACCCCGATGTGCTAAACACCTGTAGTCCGCAGCTGCATCTCTGTCTGACAATTCCCTGTATCGTTTTAGTGCCACAAGGAAGCTTTCCACATTTTCCAGAATTGATCTTGTGGCTCGGGCACACCTTCCTACCCTCGCACCGTCAAGCACACGATGATCTACTCCGCTCCAACTCAAGGTGATGTGGGCTTTCTTCACAAGACTCTCATCGCCTGATGCATTTTCCTGGAAGACAGCAATTTCCTGAACCCTTCCAAGTCCTAAGGTTTCCACAATAGGAATTGACTATGACTGGCGCGAGAACATTTCCCCCTATGCTCCCCATATTACTAACTGTGAACGTCGCATCTTTGAAGTCCTGCGGATGCAGCTTTCCTGCTCGCGCGAAGGAGATGAGACGACCAATTCCGGCTGCGAGAGACATAATAGAGTGATTTTGGGCATTGCGAACTACAGGTACTAAGAGCCCCGAAGGCGTGTCTACGTAATTCCCATGTTGTGTGATCCCCGGGTCAGGAGGCGAGGGCGATCGGGATTCAACTGGGTATCCAGAAGAGATTTCAATGCTTTATGCTCCATGAAAGCCGTGGAGTGTGCTTTCATGATGTACGGTAGCGGTGAGAGCTTCCGTGAGTCTGCCCTTGATGCGAGCCTTGATCTCAACCGACGACGTAGTAAATCTAGATCTGTTACATCTGCCACAACCGTGGAGAAAAAATGCGGAATCGCGATTGATCCAGTCGTAGCCTGGGACATCTGCCTTTGAATCAGGGTCAATTCAGAGACCGAGTCCATTGCTTTTGCATCAAGTGACTGATTGGCGTCGTCTTGGAGGGAGTCAAATTTGATGGATAGATAGCGCTGAACGTCTTCCTTTGTGAATAAAGCCGATCTTCCAGTGCCAGGTACATCTCCGATATTGAAACGAGCTTGCTTGAGTATATGTCTCACTGCCGGTGTCGCCAACTTGCTGGAAGGTGACGAATACAGAATCTTTGGTGTCACAAGTGGAGGACCCTCCTTAGGTGGTTCTTTAATTTTAGGAGCTGCTGCCATTTCATCAATTCCCGGAGTGCCCTTTACTGGCTGCATTTGTTGTTTTGCATCAATTGGCGTGCTGACTGATTCGATACTTTCTTTCTCTTCGACTTCTCTTATCATTCCCATCAACCAGAGGCTAACGCAAGTCAGCATTGCTCAAGGGCAGTATAAACAGATTATAATACCTTTCCAACAATTGTAACATCGCCGGCCTTGTAATAGAGACTCTTAATCGTCCCACCGAAGCGTGACGTAACTTATCCAGCTTGTAATCAGCAGACTCTCACAACATCAAATAGGATAGCCTCCACCTCAAAGGCGGCCTTGGATAGCCTCCACCTCAAAGGCGGCCTTGTCAGACTGCACCTCGAAAATAGCCTCGAATTGCTCAATTTTGTCGCCAGGTCTCGCAAACCACTGAATCAATTCACATTCTTGCATATAATGTTAAGAGTGCCTCAGCAAAACTTTGCGAGACGTTCACCTTCTCCTATATCCGCTAGTAAATATGATTTTATTGCAAATCTTGTTTGAGAAGCATGGAAGGTCCTACATTGCTTGTGGGCCATTCTGAATGACCCAGATCCTTTTGACGACATGCATCTTCTCGCAATGTCCAAAATGGATTTGGACGGTAGAGGTAGTAGATGCCGCATTTCGGCAAGCTGAATAATTTAGAGTTATCTTTTTTTGTGTTTTACCATCCAGGGCACATCTAGACTTTTGTATAGCAGCAAAATGGTCTGTTCAAGTTCGGACTTTCAGCGCTCTCTCCGTCGTCAACGTCCCGATTTATGTCTCTTCCGCCGGGTCCCTGACAATAAGGACTCGGACTTAGCCGTTTATATACATGCCTCTTTTGGAGTGGGTTGGACATGGAAGTGGCGCGCGGTTTTCAGATTTGTCAAGAAAAAGCAGCGTATGATTCCGCTGCTAGCCGAGCTCCTTGCATGAAAATGCTCTCATAACCTATAAGATTGCCCATATAGCCATCAACATACACCATCTGCTCCTAACATAATGATGCGGCTACCCGTTAGGATTAAGTTGGTCAATTCAGGGTCGCCCACTCGGGAACATATAGCGACCAATCCAGATCAAATGGGCCGCACATCTACTTCGGCTCCATCGCCAGAAGAGCGTCTAATTTAGGTTGGCCATATGGACAGCCAAGATTTCTTTACTGACCTTGTAAAGTTGTCAGTGAGCGACATACATTTTATAACGCCTCCAACATATCGAGTGTTGGATTTGACTTGACAACTTGAAAACCCTAATCATGCAGAGCCCGATGTGGCAAACGAGCAAGTCTTAACGTGGTATAAGAATTTGTTGACAGGTGGGTACCTGTTGCAAGCTTCTGGATGAGAAACCCCAAGTGCTGACATTGATCGCAGTGGATGTACTGGATTCAATCATGTTCCAGAATCAAAGAGAAGGTAGACTGAGCTTTTACATGGTATGTTCTAGTATCTGTGGAAATAGGACATTCACTTATATGCAGTTTCGAAGGTATCTGTTGGAGTAGAGGGTCTGATGGTTGGTTCTGCTGCAGCACTGGAACCTCGGAACATTATTACTTGCCAGTAAAAAGAAAAAGGCGTATTTTTACAAAGAGGCCTCACCTTGAAAGACTTCATGAGTCAGCTAACCTCTAACCGTAATGATGCTGATAAAGGAAGGAATATGCTCGTGCATTACAGCGGAAAGAGAAAAGTTGGAGCTGTAAGTTCCATACAAAACACTAAGAGCGTTTGAATCCATCAAACTAATTCCCATTTTCTCCTTAGCATGCTGTTGCCTCCACTTTAGGGACACAGATACCTCGTGCAGCTGGGGTCGCCTACACATTGAAGATGAACGCTGTAGAAAATTCTTATGAGGATCTAGCTGTGGCCGTTTCCTACTTTGGGGAGGGAGCAGCGAGCGAAGGAGATTTCTACAGGGCGCTGGACGTTGCTGCGACGCAGCAGTGTGCAGTGATATTCATATGTTGGAACAACGGGTACACGATTTCAATCCCAGCATCGCAACCCCGCGTCGCATCACAGCACTAGTGACGATAGCTTAGCATACCGTAATGCCCAGGAAGTGAAGGAATGGAACTCGCGATTCAACTCTTTAGGCCGCCTGCGCAAATGGCTGGAGCACAAGAGATTGTGGGATAAAGTTATGGAGGAAGAAACACGCAAAACGATCCGCAGAGATGTCCTGCAGGAACTGATGGCTACTGAAAAAGAAAAGAAGCCAGCATTAGCGGGAACACTCACCCATATATATGCAGAACTGACTGAGGAGGCAGAAGCGCAAAGGTAGGAATAAAAGGATTATGTTCACATATCCTGATGAGTACGTTTACGATCACTATGATTGAGGTATCAAGGATTTAGAGATATAAGAAACATAGAAATGCTTACACATACTCACCTTTTGTTGTACTCTTAAACTTATACAACTTTGATATGCCGTGCTGTATAACCCGAAGTGCCAGGTATAAGAAAGATAATATAGGATTCTATTTCATAGTACTTAACTTTTATGAAATCAGAACAGCGTGTTTTGCCGCAGAGCGAGCCACTGTAAAAGAACTGTGGTCCTCCCTGGCACGGGTGCTCCATGCAGGACTGGGGCTGACCCAGACTGTGGCGTAAGGTTGTTTCATTAGTATAGCCTCACGGCCTGCAAATATAGCGAAATTGCACGTGACTAATCCATTCACTCACTCTCTACAGTATCCTTCAGAGATTAACACGCTTCTCTACTCCAAACCACTTTGTGGGCCACTCGGACGTAAGACGCAATGAAAGGGTTTTAAACTTCAGGTCGAGCTTTGAATCTTTTGTATAACATGACGGTTCGAGACTTCCAAAATTAGGTATGTTTTTGGGTGGCCCATAGCTGGTTGACTATGTTATGGCTTGATTATTAGATCGCTGGTACATATGTAGCTTGCCATAGATAGCTGCAAATCGCTCGATATTGCGATGTTCATATCATCTCCATAAAAGCTATTCATTTGATGAAGGAAAGCACGATTCCTCTTACCTGCCTTGCCTGTTTGCCCGTCTCGCCCCTGCTGACTGGCTTGTTAACCAAATTTTCTGGCGCTGTTCGTCTATTTCAGCCCCGCTTCCTGAATCACGTTAAAAGTACGCTAAGAGGGTGCTAAATCGCCGAAGGGAGGGCACTACATACCACTCGCCTAATTGTACTCGGCATTTCCACTTCCGGTCAGTCGAACCCGAAAGCCAACATGCCCACAAAGATGCAAAGAAGAGGACTAGAATGGGAGAAGGCGGACGAAATTAAAGTGGGTCAATCTAAAGACCAAGCGCCTTCAGCGTTCATTTACTCCCTAGCTACCCTGTTCACTAAGTGACTGGCCTCAACCCGCGAAGACGTAGTCGGGGTTTGCACATGACAAGGACAGACCTCGAAGATGGAAAAGGAAGACAGTATCTAAGCTGGCCGGCTTCAAGACCGCTCACTATAAACTATCGAGCCAACTTTAAGCTGACCCATCGCCTGGTACACTGGCCTCGTGAGAGTCTCCCCGCATGCGTACTTAGTGTCTGGTCCGCTGTCTGAGGGCCTCGCCTGATGGACATGACGTTCTTGGAACGACTTAGCACCTACGCTAGGCAACATTGAGTCGCCTGCAAGAGTGCTTACTATACACTGAATATCAGGCTGTATCACAGCTCAGGCAAAGCTAACTAAAGTAAGGGAAAATGGAGTTGTATTTTTGCACTGGATCTAGTTTGGTACTTATTGTTGCCTCCCCGTCGTTGCCGAACCCCGTTACTTTTTTGGAGGAAAGTCGGGCGGAGCTTCTTCGCCATGTATTGCCTTGTGATCTTGCCATCCTGCTGGGTTGATTGTATATGTTCCTCGGCCTTCATCTAACTTAATTAGGAATCTAGGTATACCCCGCAATCCTCTAACTATTCTAGTCTACAAAAGTATAATCGGTTACTTCTCGCTTAAGAAGGGCAGAACTCACAAGCGGTTGAAAACCATTGAACTCACCGACTATCGAGTAAGGAATGTGCATGTTCGGGTTCGGGGTACCTTGTGGTGGTTAAGTGGAAGGCACGAGCGGGGTTTGACCCATAGTTATTACGTCAAAGTATTCCCAAAACCCGACCCCGAGCTCCAGGTGGGTAGGCCTATAGCTACAGGCTCTACAAGACCCTTGCCATGCGGTTATGTCACAGAGAAAAGAGGACAAGAATGATTAGAGTGAGCTATAAAAGCCATTCCATTTTCTCAGGCTGAATGACGTTTGTCTATCTAAAGTCCACCACAACTAGTTTTCTCGTTTAGAATTTGCTCAAATCATATCAATAACTTCCAACCATGTTCGCTTTAGCATTGGCTTCATTTGGTGTCCTCGTCCTTTTGGCCCGCCTTCTGATGATGGGCAAGAGGCCTAGAGGATATCCGCCAGGACCCCGAACCGTTCCTGTTCTAGGAAATATTCACCTAGTGCGTAAATCTAGCGGCACCCTCGAAACATTTTTATTCTTGCTAATCTGCAATCAGATGAACTCGCAAGATATTCACAAACAGTTTCAACAATGGGCTCATCAATACGGCCCAATTTTCAGCTTGATCATGGGTCCAAAGACAATAGTTGTCCTGTCTAGCGATGTCGCAATCAAAGAAGTTCTTGACAAGCAAAGCAGCATAACTAATGAACGGGGTGATCATTATGTTGGCCACGAGGTTTTGAGTGGAGGAGAGCGTATGCTGCTCATGGTATGTGAACCCTCGCCTCTAATTGCAGACTATCTGCTGAAACAAGCTTTAGCCCACCGGTCCAAAGTGGCGTCTTCAACGGAAGCTGATGCAGAAAGCGCTTCATGTTAATGTAGCGCAAACCTACCTACCGTAAGACTACACCTTGACCTATAGACATACGTCACTTTTTAATCGCTGGTATGTCGACTAAACCAAGAATGGCATAGTTATATGGCGCTCGAGAGCAAGCAGATGCTATTCGATCTCCTTAACCACCCAGATGACTTCCTTTACCATATCAAGAGGTATGGAATAAAATTTGATGAAGTGGCCCAGAGAAGATCTGTTGACGGCACACTAGATATACCAATTCAATGAGCACCAGTCTTTCATACGGGTATGCTTCTACCTAATTTTCAAAGTTAATGCGCTCTTCACTGACATGAAAAGGTGGCGAACTCCAAATTATGATGACCCGACTATGAGAAGATTTCTTCATGGGTATGCAGAATCCAAAATGCTTGACACAAGTTACTAACATTGCCGTAGATTAGAGTACCTTACGGAGGTTATGCAAACGACAACTGCAGCACTTGCAGACGCATTTCCGATTCTCCGCCTCTTGCCGATGTCATTGGTACCCACAATCAGAGGAGCAGCTCGTTGGCACAAAGAAGAAACCAAATTTTACATGGATCTTTGGAATGAGACCAAAGAAAGAGTTGCAAAGGGTAAGGCCAACCCATGCTTTGCAGTCGATCTTCTTAAAACGCAAAAGCAGGAAGGTTTTACAGACAAATTTGGTGCCTATCTGGCTGGAGCCATTCTAGAAGCTGGTACTGATACAACTTCTAACACCTTGTATGGATTTGTACAGGCGATGATCTTGTTTCCGGATGTACAGAGGGCAGCTCAGGCTGAAATTGACAGAGTTGTTGGGGATCGACTGCCCGTCATAGAAGATCTGGAAAACATGCAGTATATCCGCGGATGTATGAAAGAGTCTCTTCGCTGGATGCCCACCGCCATAACAGGTGCAGCTCCGCACGCGGCTAAGGAAGACACCCAATTCAATGGTTACATTATTCCAAAAGGCGCGACAATTATAAACAACGTCTATACCATCCACAACGACCCGAAACGATACCCAAATCCGAGAACTTTTGATCCGACTCGGTACCGAGACGATAAAACAAGTTCCGCCGAGTCCGCCCTCGGCAGCGACGTCTCGAAACGCGATCACTTCACTTTTGGCGCTGGCCGGCGTCTGTGTGCTGGTACACACGTGGCTGATATTGCGCTTTTCCTCGGAATATCCAGGATTTTGTGGGCGTTTGATTTAGGCCCTGCCATTGATCCTGTGACAAAGGAAAATATTCTCCCGGATCCAGATCAATATACAAATTCAAACGTATGTATGCCAAAACCGTATCCGGGTCGGATCGTACCGAGATCTTCTATGAAAGCGGATATGGTAAAGTCACTGTGGGAGGCGGCTTCAAAGGAATTAGATGGAGATGGGCAATGGAAAGAAATTCCGAAGGGGATGAAATTTCAACCAGTTGATTCCTTGTAAGAGGCTGTCATTACCTTCAGATAGAGGGTACGATTGTATCACAGCGTCATCTCATTTTTGGCTTGCTCGATTTCATAATACCTAGCGAACTCGACGGTCTACTTAGCTGTCTGAGGATGTTTACACCATACGCACCAAGGCTGCTGACCTCTATCGTAGCATTCGCACCTTCTTACATCAATTCATGAAGTTTTATCGTTAGAGCCGTGTTTGTAGAAACATGAACCATAGAGGGCATTCGAAACCACCTAACCCACCAAACCAACCAGGTCAATAGCAAGCATTCTTTATGCCATTACATGGTGCTCTTTCTAGCTGGGGTTTTAAAAATTGGGTCAGAGTTTCTAGTGCGAGGACGATTACCTAGCGACTGATGGTTTCCAGAGTATTGCGCAGCATGGACTACAATATAACGATGTACATAGCATTATATGGCAGTGTGTCATCCGGAGCTGCTTATGCGTGATACTGTCGACTAGCAAACATTCCAAGAAGGCACTCTCCCTCCTGTTTGTAACAATTCCGTTACAGTGGTAGGTTAAGGACAATACTTGGCTTGTTCAGGCCGCCAAGACGCACTCAAATTTGCACAGCCATGTGCTCAAGTTACTCAGTAACTGCCCAATACCATTTCATGCTCAAGTTCGAAAGCGGGGATGGACTTTGGTGAGGTCAGTGTCACTCGCAAAGAATAGCGCTTATCTTCGTAGTATGCGCGGGTGCGGAGAGATCGGGGTGCGGAGAGATCGGGTTCCGCAGAGGTCGGGGCTTGCTTGACAAGGGATGGCTCGTTCACCATCTTCTCCACGAATGCGGGGCGGATGTGGGGGAGCGACGTTCCGCATTCCCACGAAATACAGCCCGTTCCCGTCATCTGTAAGTTCTTGATTGAGTTCTTATTTCAATTCTCTGAGAGACACAACTGCCATACCGTTTGCCATGAACAGGGTGCAGAAAAGCTTGCAAGACAATCCTTTCGAGTACATAGGTCTCTGAGCCGACAGCTTTGATTTTGGGAGTCATGCATCAATTTTTGGAAGTCATTCTTCAAGAGTGCTATATGTTCAGACTCCAAATTCTGCTGTCACTTATGAATCACCCTGATCGTTCGAGAATCTGACGTGATGCCCATAATGATCGACAAGCAAGAGAACGATGTGAGCTGCACATTCCCGGACAAACTTCGTACATGGTGCAACAAGCAGTTTCGGGGTCGAAAAGCGGCGCACGCCTGGGATAAACCCTCGCTTCTTCCCCACATACCGACTGTGCATATAGAGCTCGACCACACTCCGCGCATTGGGTCATCAGTACCATTGACGAGTTTTGCCTTCTGTCTTTGCGTTTCGCTATCCATCTAATATGCCGTCGGTCTACCTAGTCGCCGCTGTCGCCCTCGCTTTCGTTGCCTACGTCGGAAAGGTATTTACGTTGTAGACTTCCAGCTCAAAACAACGCTGACGTCGTATGTAGGTCTTGCTAGGCACACAGCGATCACCCCTGTCGAAATTGCCTGGGACATGGCACTCCAAGTACACTAACCTTGTCTTGCGTTATCATATTCTGTCAGGCCGCCGAATCTTCTACGTGGATGACCTCCATCGAAGATATGGAGACGTTGTACGAATTGCACCAAACGAGGTGGCGATCGCAGACATCCCTGGGGTATCTCAGATTCACAAGATCGGTTCTGGGTTTTTGAAGTCGAGTTTCTACGCAAACCTCACTCCCACTCGTGGGCCTGGAATCTTCGCTATGCAGAACCCCTACGATCACGCCGCTCGACGAAAGCTTTTTGCCCGTGCTTTCAGTAATTCGAGCTTGAAGGGTAATTGGGAGGCTGACATCAGACGAAAAACTATGCTTGCTGTTAGCCAGATTAAGAGTGCAGCAATCCAGCCGGGCAAGGGAGCTGACGTTCTGAAATGGTGGACTTTGATGGCAACGGATGTGATCACTCATCTAAGTTTTGGTGAAAGCTTTGGTATGCTTGAGCAAGGCAGAGTAGGTTGTCCACGTTTGCACTTGTGAGGACAAACCTGACGTAGTAATCAGCAAACGCCATACATCGATGCGTTGCAGGCAGCTCTACTTGGTGGGGTCCTTCGCGCCGAATTCCCGTTTGTGCATACCCTCCTTCGATATCTCCCTCTCAAAAGCGTGCAGAAGATGGTCACTGCTGACGACGTGGTATACGAGCATGGAGCTGTTGCGATTCACAACATGCGTAGCGGGCAAGGCAACAATATGAATCTTTTCGGTCAGATGGTGGCTGCTTGTGAGGACTACGAGAAGGCAGCGCTCACGGATACAGCAGTCAGAGATGAAGCTGGCAATCTCATCGTAGCGGGTTCAGATACCACTGCTGTAACTCTGACATACCTGATCTACGCTGTTCTCAAAGATCCCGCACTTCAAGCTCGCCTAGAAGAAGAAGTAGCCGCCTTCGGCGATCAGTTGGATATGACCGAGCTGGAAAGCGCACCCCTGCTCAACAGTGTGATCGAGGAGACCCTAAGACTGTACGGAGCTGCCCCCGGAGCCCTACCACGCATCGTACCGAGGCAAGGGATGATCGTTGCTGGCCATCATCTTCCCGCTGGAACTGAGGTTAGCACGCAAGCTTACACACTCCATCGGGACCCTAGGATCTTCCAGGAGCCCCTCCGGTAAGTTCATCTCGGTCTCGTACTCGGAGATGCCGTATCTAACATGCCTTCGCAGCTTTGACAGCAGCCGCTTCCTGGACAAATCAAAACTTTCGATGCAACAGAAAGCTGCGTATATGCCCTTCGGAGCCGGTTCAAGAGTATGCCTTGGCGTCCATCTCGCGTTTATGGAGCTACGATTCGCAACAGCCATGTTTTTCAGGCAATGTCGTGGAGCAAGGCTGAGCGACTGCATGCGCGACGAGATGATGGAGATGGACAATCGCTTCCTGATCGCTCCGAAGGGTCATTGTTGTTACGTGACATTGTGATCTATGGATGATTCCGATTATATCCGTAGAGAAGAACCCAAAGTGCACATGTCCTAAGACTTTTTCCTGCGACTGTGCGGCTCTTCTGATGTTTGGTCATGGCGGATGGAAACAATGTCGAAAAGGAAGATTGCTCCGAAGTCCGTCACGGCTATTCCCATTTCGAGCCTGGCGTTTTAGCCCCGTGACCATCGCTCGACCACCGCACCACCCGTGTCGCCTCGCATCCTCATCTGCACCCCGGTCGCCCCATCTTCTCCCCAGGCCGTTCCTCCCGCACGCCTGTTTTCTTGTCTCCGAGCGTTTTTGTGCCTGGGCAATCCCCGCATGTCTAACTGCGTTTGGCATTCCTTCCCCCCTGTCGTCTCCACTAAAGTTTGTACCCGTCTCTCGGTTGATGTTCGCCCATGGAGAGACACAATTCCACCAACATGAAGTTTCCATGACGCCGAGAGCTCCTCCGAGCCGAGATATTCGCCATCATGGATCAACGTTAGTGTATGCTGTGCAATCCGCCCAGGCCAGTGCCATGGTACTTTCGCAAGGTACAAAGGCAACATCATGGCCGATGAATCAACAGCATCGTCTCTAAGCTTCGCTTTTGAACGCTTCAACCACCGGCAAATATGCGGTCCATCAACAGCCTTTCATGGCTGTCCGTTTTGGCATCCATAACCACCTCCATCCCCGCCGTCAATGCTCAGAACAATTCAGTTGGGCAATGGCCACTCCATGACAACGGCTTGAATAAAGTTGTCCAATGGGATCACTACAGCTTCAAGGTCAATGGCAAGAGGCTGTTTGTGTTCTCTGGAGAGATCCACTACTGGCGTATCCCTGTGCCCGAGATCTGGGAAGACCTTCTCGAGAAGATCAAGGCTGCTGGTTTCACCGCATTCGCTTTTTACGGCAACTGGGGTTACCACAGTGTCAACAACCAGACCATCGATTTCGACAGCCCCGCCCACGACTTCACCAAGCTCTACGAAATTGCCGAACGAGTCGGTCTCTACGTTATCACCAGACCCGGCCCGTATGTGAACGCAGAAGCAAATGCAGGTAAGAAATATTGTGGTTCGTGGTGGTGAGCGTGCCGGGCACTAGCAGCGCTGAATATTATAATCACACATCTACCTGCCCCGCACGCCACTCCATGTTTGTACCGCAGCAACAACTAAAGAGAAGAACGTACTAAAACAAATCCAGGTGGATTCCCCTTGTGGCTTACCACTGGAGCTTATGGAGAGCTTCGTGATGATGATCCACGCTACCTGTCAGCTTTGGAGCCGTACTTTTCCGAGTTCTCGAAGCGTGCCGCCGAACACGATGTTACCAAGGGCGGAAACGGCTTGGTATACCAGCTGGAGAACGAATATGGCTCGCAATGGCAAGATAGGCAGCGTAAGATCCCCTACCTCCCTGCCGGTCGTTATATGGATCAGCTACAGAAGTTGGCCCGTGCCAACAACATCGATATCCCTGTAATCCACAATGATCCCAACATGAACACCAGAAGCTGGTCAAAGGATTATGCACCCGGTGCTCTTGGTAATGTTGATGTTGCTGGACTTGACAGCTACCCATCCTGCTGGTCTTGCAACTTAGATGAGTGCACTGGCACCAATGGCGAATACGTCGCCTACCAGACCATCAACTACTATAATCACTTTGCTGAGGTCTCCCCCACACAGCCCAGCTTCTTCCCTGAATTTCAGGGAGGTAGTTATAATCCCTGGGGTGGACCCGAGGGCGGCTGCCCTGGTGACATTGGCGCTGACTTTGCCAATTTGTTCTATCGCAACTTGATCGCGCAGCGCTCAACTGCTCTGTCACTTTACATGATGTTCGGTGGCACAAACTGGGGTGCGTTGGCTTGTCCCGTCGTTGCCACGTCTTACGACTACAGCTCGCCTATTAGCGAGAACCGTAAGATTGACAGCAAGTTCTACGAGACCAAGAACTTGGCCTTGTTCACTCGTGTTGCTGAGGACCTGACGGTCACTGACCGCATCGGCGACTCCACCACTTACTCCACAAACTCCGCCGTCAAGGCTTCTGAGCTCCGCAACCCTGAAACAAACGGTGCTTTCTATGTCACTATCCACGACTACTCGCCTTCCGGATCCAGGGAAGAGTTCAAGCTTCACGTCAGCACTTCCATTGGTAACCTGACTGTTCCCCAGACCGGTTCCATCGTTCTGAACGGCCACCAGTCAAAGATCCTGGTGACTGACTTTGCCATTGGCGAGAACATCATCACCTACTCAACTGCCGAGGTTCTCACATACTCCATCGTTGATGGGAAGCCCGTCGTCGTCCTCTGGACTGGTGCTGGTGAATCTGCTGAATTCCACATCAAGGGTGCTAAGAAAGGTTCTGCCGCCCAAAACGGAAAGGCCGCCAACGCCACCATCAAGGCCGACAGCTTTGGTGTCTTGGTCAATGTCCCGGCAGTAAACGGTCAGAGCGTCTACGAGTTTGACAAAGGTGTCAGGGTTGTTGTCGTTGACAAGCCTACCGGCTACCTTTTCTGGGCGCCCAACCTGTCGAAGGACCCCTTCGCACCCGTTGACCAGTCCATCATTGTTGGTGGTCCTTACCTCGTCCGTCACGTTGCGAATGAGAATGGTGTCTTGGCCCTGAAGGGTGACATCCTCAAGTCCACCGAGATCGAGGTTTTCGCTTCCAAGGACTTCAAGAAGCTCTCCTGGAACGGCCAGGAACTGAAGACCCACCGCACTGCTCACGGCAGTTTGACAGCCAATGTCAAGGCCTTTGGTGGCTCCATCAAGCTCCCTGAGCTCAACGATTGGAAGGTTGCTGATGGCCTGCCCGAGAAGCAGCCCAACTACGATGACTCCAGCGCTGCTTGGGTCGAGGCCGACCACGTCACAACCACCAACCCCACCAAGCCCGATACACTCCCTGTCCTCTACGTTGATGAGTACGGTTTCCACAACAGCTTCCACCTCTTCCGTGGCTACTTCAACGGGCCCGCTATAGGCGTCAACCTTGCTCTCCAGGGTGGTCTCGCATTCGGCTGGACTGCCTGGCTCAACGGCGAGTTTATTGGCTCGTGGTACGGAAATTCCACTCTTGGCCAGGGTAACCAGACCCTCTCCTTCAACAACGCCACTCTTAACACAAACGGCACAAATGTCCTCCTCGTCGCCCAGGACAACTCCGGTCACGACCTGCGCGAAGGCGCCACAGACCCCCGCGGCATCCTGGCCGCCAGCCTCGTTGGCGGTGGCAACTTCACTTCGTGGAAAATCGCTGGTGAGGCAGGCGGCGAGAAGATCCAACTCGACCCTGTCCGCGGCCCCTTGGCAGAAGGTGGTCTTACCGCCGAGCGCCTGGGCTGGCACCTCCCCGGCTTCGACGACTCGGCATGGGAGACGGCGTCGCCCTCGACTGGCTTCAGCGGCGCAACAATCAACTTCTACCGCACTGTCGTTCCGCTCGACGTCCCCGCCAATGTCGACGCGTCATTCGCTTTCGTCCTCAACGCCCCTGCCTCCAAGCAGGTCCGTGTCCACCTCTTCGTCAACGGTTACCAGTACGGCCGCTTCAACCCCTGGGTTGGTAATGAGATCAAGTTTCCTGTCCCTGCCGGAATTTTGAACTATGGCGGTGACAATGTCATTGGTCTTTCGGTATGGTCGCAGTCTGAGGACGGCGCGAAGATCGAGATCAAGATGGTGCAGGAGTACGCGATTGAAAGCAGCTGGAAGTCGAGATTCGATGGCGAGTACCTTCGACCTGGATGGACGGAGGAAAGGTTGGCGTATGCCTAAACGAAAATTTCTGTACACGTGTAAATATGCTATGAGGGACATGAATAATGCATGAGTTGAATCGTATATGTTTTAAACGTTCCTCGGCTGCAATAATTTCGTAATCTCCTACGCAACATATTGCAGCGAATTGCTGTGAACCCACTACCCACTTCCTACACATGGAATTATGTTCCGTAGTTCCGCCCCAATGCCGACTCAGCACGTTCAAGTACCGAGAGACTCGGATGTTGAGCTAGGCAGATGTGTGGGGTCTAGTGCTTTCTCCATATCCCGATGCGGCAAGGCGGCCGCAGCCAAAGGCCGAGGGGTTGTCGGCAACAAGTCACGTTTGTTGCGTTGGGGTGTGGCTGCGGCGCGATTAAGAGCGTTGCAAGCCCGGGGACGACATAGTTTTCGAGTGAGTGCTGTTTGCGAATCGTGTGTCACACAGTCTTGTATTGTCTAGTGATAGAACGGGTTTTCTTGATACGAGAAGTGCCATGGCTTTCGGTTCGTAGTCCTAATCTCCCCACACTTTGTCTTCCCGACTCTCATCCATCCGATCGTTCCTCAGACGAACACCACAGCAAATCGAATCTGACACGCCTCCAGTTCCCATCGCAGGCGCAATCGCCGGCACCGCCGCTGCCGCCGCCTATATCGATGCGAAATACCACCTGACCAAAGACATCCGCGGAATTCTCGGTGCGCGCGCGAACCAACGTGCCCTTGAGGCCAACGCCGCAGGGAAAGGCCAGTCGCTTTGGTACCAGTTCGAGGCGCAGGTGCACCGGCTGCCGTCAGATGCGGAAGCCATCTGGAGCCGCACGGGTTGCTACACGTGGGCGGAGACATACGCGAACGCGTGCCGTTATGGACAGTTCATGCTGCAGCAAGGCGTGCAGCCCCATCGCCTGGTGGCTATGTACATGATGAACCGGCCGGAATTTCTGTTTGCGCATTTGGGTAGCTGGGCCATTGGAAGTGCGCCGGCGTGGATCAATTATAACCTCGCAGGGGATGCGCTGGTGCATTGTCTGAAGGTCGCTGAGGCAAAGGTCATTGTCGTCGATGAAGATGCGGACTGCAGGAGGCGGATTGAAGAGGTAAGAGAGAGGTTGGAGGGCGAGTTAGGTATGAAAATTGTGGTGCTGGATCAGGCGCAGAAGGGCGAGATCTCAAGATTGGAGCCGAAGAGGCCTGGCGATGAGTTAAGAGTTGGTGCAAAAGGGAAATTTCCTCTGTTTTTGTTCTATACAAGGTCAGTGGACGTGGGTTACCTCTGGGAAAGGTGTTGGCTAATATGCACAGTGGTACGACCGGACACCCCAAAGCATGCCCGTTCGAGACACAACGCGCAGCAGGCCTGACGGGCAGAGTGGGTGCTATGGGTCTGAAGTCGGGGCCTGATGGCGACAGATGGTATGTTTGTATGCCGCTCTACCACGGGACAGGAGGCACAACAGGACTCGTATGCATGGTCACCGGCATCACCTGCTGCATCGGCACCAAGTTCTCGACCTCGCGCTTCTGGTCCGACGTCCGCGATTCGCGCTCCACAGCAATCGTCTACGTCGGTGAGACAGCCCGCTACCTCATCAACGCGCCGCCCAGTCCACTTGATAAGCAACACAAGGTCCGTGCTATGTTCGGCAACGGTCTGCGTCCGGACGTATGGCAGCGTTTCGTAGATCGATTCGGCATCGAGGTCGTCGGTGAATTCTTTAACAGCACAGAAGGCGTCATGGCACTCTTCAACGGCTCTCGCGGACCCTTCACCGCCACCTCCGTAGGTCACCAGGGCCTCATCGATCGCTGGCGATTCCACAACACCTACGTCCCAGTCGCTGTCGATATCGTAACCGGCGAGCTGATCCGCGACCCTAAGACGGGCTTCTGCAAGCGCAAGTCGTATGAGGAAGGAAGTGAGATCTTCATCCAGATGCCGCACGAATCTGCCTTCGTCGGCTACTACAACAACCCCGAGGCCACAGAGAAGCGCTTCGAGCGCAATGTCTTCAAGAAAGGCGACCTCTACTACCGCACCGGCGACGCTCTACGACGCGACGCAGACGGACGCTGGTTCTTCATGGACCGCCTGGGCGACACCTTCCGCTGGAAAAGTGAAAATGTCTCGACGGCCGAAGTGTCCGAAGCGCTTGGTTCCTTCCCCGGCGTCAGCGAAGCAAACGTCTACGGCGTCGAAGTCCCCGGCCACGACGGTCGCGCTGGCTGCGCCGCCCTCAATATTACTGAGCCCTTTGACTTCGCGGGCCTGCTCGCACATGCCCAGAAGAAACTTCCCAAGTATGCGGTGCCTGTGTTCCTGCGCATCCTCAAGCACCAGACTAGTATGCACAATAATAAGCAGAATAAGGTCCCGCTACGTAACGATGGGATTGATCTGCGCAAGCTGCAGGAGCGCGCGGACAAGGAGGCGGAGGAGAAGGGACAGCAGCGTGGTGAGTATGATACCCTGTACTGGCATCCGGCAGCGCTGGCGGCGCATTCTGGGCTGGTGAAGGAGGACAGCGGGTATGTGGTTTTTACCATGGAGGACTGGGATTGTTTGAGGGCGGGGACGGAGGGAGTGGGTGGGACAGCGAAACTGTAAGCGTGCTTTTTGAATGTTTCTTTTGTAGATGTGGCGCTTAGCGGGTTGGGTGGTGTACAATGTAGGGTTTCATTTATGGTGTGGTATATCTTGGCCAAGGCATGGAAGATCATGGGTGTCTGCTAATCATGTGTAGTGATATTTGAGCACATCGACTCGCGCCTGCCTTTTGTACTTGTCCTCCTGACACTTAGCACGCCACGACAGACCATTACAATCTCACACCTCACTACGATGTGTAGATAAGCAATTGGGTGACCTGGAAGGCTCAAATGACAGCAGTGAACAAGCAACAGGAACTCCCGTTTGTTTACTAACTTACACCACATCACTCTCATCTTCACTTTCACCGCTCGGTTGCCTGCACGTGACTGGAAGCACTTTAGGTCGCAACCTCGCTCAGTACTTTCTCTTGCTTGTCTTGACATAACCTCACCTCTTCAACTTGCAACCGCTTGTATGGCAAAAGACAACAAACCAACCTCAACCATAACTACCATGGTGAACAGCAGTACTGATGGGGATACATCCGGCTCTGCCACGCCTGCCGACCCAAATGCCATCACCACGAGCTCCCTCAAGGCTCTACAGTCCGCTGACCAGCGTAAGGTCTTGGACATTGTCGACAAGCTGCGACGTACCGGCCTCAGTGGTATCGTGGAGCTACCTCAGCTTGTGGTGTGTGGAGACCAGTCGTCTGGCAAGAGCTCTGTGCTCGAGGCTATCACCGAGATTCCTTTCCCACGAAAGGAAAATCTTTGCACCCGATTCGCTACTGAGGTGCTATCACGTTAAAAAATTCAGTCATTCACTTTCTAACTGATCCAGATCATCCTGCGACGATCGCCGTCAGCCACGATCTCCATCACGATCACACCAGACAAGCTCCGCCCAAGCGAGGAGCAAGCGAAGCTGAAGACATTCCGCAAGTCCATCATCGAATTCAGCCAATTACCCGAAATAATTGATGAGGCGACACAGGAGATGGGTTTAGGCGTTGTCGGTGGCATCAACTCAAGAGCATTCTCTCGAGATGTCCTTTCAGTAGAGATAACTGGTTCTGATCGACCTCAGCTGTAAGCTTTTTGTCTCAGATTTAAGACCCAGCTAATACAAGCAGCACACTTGTCGATCTTCCTGGCCTCATCCACGCTACCAATAAGTCACAGACCGAAGCTGATAAAGAGCTCATTCTCAACCTCGTGAAGGAGTACATGACCAACCCGCGTACTATCATCTTAGCTGTAATTAGCGCCAAGAACGACTTTGCCAACCAGGTCATCTTGGAGCATTGTCGCAAGATCGATAAGCAAGGTCGCCGCACCCTTGGCGTCATTACCAAGCCTGACTACCTCCGCAAAGGCTCGGACAACGAGCAGAGCTGGATTGATCTGGCGCAGAACAGGGATATCTATCTTGAGAGAGGGTGGCACATGCTCAAAAATCGAAGCGAAGACCAGATGAGCCTTTCTTTCGAACAGCGCAATGGAGCAGAACAACTCTTCTTCAGTAAGGGTCGTTATGTCGATTTGCCACGTGAAGTCGTCGGAATTGATTCGCTGCGTACACGTCTGAGCCAGCTATTGTACGCTCACCTACGCAAGGAGCTGCCGTCTCTCAAAGAAGAGATATCTGAGAAGCTTCAGACCGCCAAAGACGATATCGACAAGCTGGGAGAGAAGCGGAATACACTCAAGGAGCAGCGTATGGTCCTCACAAAGATTAGCATGGCAGTGAACGACGTGCTCAAGTCCGCTACAAAGGGCTATTATGAAGGTCCTTTCTTTGGTTCGATTAATAAGGAGGCTCCGATCAATGCTTCTTCGAATTTACGACGCTTCCGCGCGGTTGTTCAACATTATAACATTACCTTTGCGACCAACATGCGGCTACGCGGCCATAAGTATGCCTTCGGAGCTGGACCGGGTGACTCAGCGCATGATATCGATGATGACGAAGAGTCATTCCTTCCCAAGCCCATGGAGCTCACACGTAAGGAAGCCGTCAGCTGGGTCAAGAGCTCCCTGGAGCGTACGCGTGGTCATGAACTCCCCGGCACGTTCCAGCCTATGCTTATCTCCGAACTGTTCTGGGAGCAATCGGAGCCATGGCAAGAGATTGCTCTGGATCACATCAACGAGGTTGCACGGGCCTGCAAAGAGTTCGTCAACACAGTCTTGCAATACACAGCGCCTTTGGAATTCCAGCCCAAAATCGCCGCTGTCAACGTAGACGCCGCACTCACCAAGTGCTTAACCAATGCGAAGGAGGAGTCAGCCAAGGTGTTGAAAGACAAGGCCCGTCATCCCAGCACATACAACCACTATTTCACCACAACAATCCAGATGATGCGCAAGCGCAAGTACGAAAAGCTGACGGAGAAGGCATCCAAGGAGTCCGAGATTAGCGTCCCCGAGGCCCACAACCACCCCTCCTTCAAGACGTACAATGACCCGGACAAATTGGCGCAGGCGATGAACAACGCCATCGAGCAGGACATGGACACGTTCTCCAGCCAGGAAGCTCTCGATATTCAGCGCGCATACTACAAAGACGAGCTCAAGTATTTTATCAACGCCGTAGCCAAGACGGTCGTCGAGCGCCACCTCGTCGAGCCGCTGCCAACCCTCGTCCTCTCCCCTGTCCATGTCGCTGACATGAGTGACGAGGAAGTTCGCTACATTGCTGCCGAGCCGCCCGAGGTTACCCAGCAGCGCGAGCACCTTGAGAACAGACGAGTGATGTTGGAGAAGGGGCTCGAGACGTTCCGTGAGGCGATGGGAGGACTGAAGCGCTAGGGGGAGCTCACTGCAGCAGACTGGGCTGTTCGTATGCCGGCCTTGGCTGGATGAAGGGCTTGGAGAAGCACTTGAGGGCGTTTTCAATATGTTCTGCGCCGGGACCATAGCTTCGTTGTGATGTCGTTGGATATGCCAGTGTGTTTTCTATGTGGATCAGCAGATAATGGAACACAATGTCTCTCGTTCATACTCTCGGGGAGCAATCGTGGGGAAGCATTTGGCCCCTTTACCCTGCCTTTTCTCCATGCTTGTACATGCGTGCAAGATACTGCTCGCAACGCGCCTGTGTGCATGTGAAGTGCCTGTAATTGCGTAGTTCTAGGCCTCACAGACAGCAGCACGTCACATGCGCACCCACAAAAGGAACAACAGATTATGACTCAGACAATGCACGCTTTGTTTTCATATTACATCAATGTACATTCATTCGCATTCACATCCACACCCACATGCTTTTCTCTTCTCTTTCCGCATTTTTAATCTCATCCGTCATCTACACCTCCTTGGGCGCAATCATCAATTCAGGACGGACGTACTTGTCAAAGTCCTCGGAGCTGATGACCTTGAGCTCCATGGCGGCCTCCTTGAGGGTGAGTCCGTTCTTGTGGGCGTGCTTTGCGGTCTTGGATGCAGCGTCGTAGCCGATGACGGGGTTGAGGCATGTGACAAGCATGAGGCTGTGAGTGTGTCAGCAGGGGTAGATCGGATGAACCGTGGGACTCAGGTGTGGGTAGTGAGAGACTGGGGCAGGAGACGTGGCTCAGGATTGTAAGGGTTGGGGGAGGGTGGTATTGGGGTACTCACGATTCAGTCAGTAGCGAGCCGATGCGCTTCTCGTCTGCCTCAAGGCCGGCGACAAGGTTCTTCTCGAAGCTGCGCATGCCGTCGGCGAGCAGGCGCGAGCTGTGCAGCAGGTTGCGGATCATGACGGGCTTGAAGACGTTGAGCTCGAAGTTGCCCTGCGAGCCGGCGAAAGTGGTCGCGGCGTGGTTGCCGAAGACCTGTGTGCAGACCATGGTCAGGGACTCGCACTGTGTGGGGTTGACCTTGCCGGGCATGATGGAGGAGCCAGGCTCGTTCTCGGGCAGCTTCAGCTCACCGAGACCGCAGCGGGGACCGGAGCCAAGGAAGCGGATGTCCTGGGCGATCTTGAAGAGGGAGGCGGCGAGGGTGTTGAGCTGGCCGTGGGCCTCGACGATGGCGTCGTGGGCGGCGAGGGCCTCGAACTTGTTGGGGGCGGTGATGAACTCGTGGCCGGTCATCTTGGTAACCTCAGAGGCAATGTCCTCGGCGAAGCCCTTGAAGGTGTTGATACCGGTGCCAACTGCGGTTCCTCCCTGGGCAAGCATCCTGAGGCGGGGCAGAGACGACTTGACGCGCTCGATGCCGTAGTCGAGCTGTGTGACGTAGCCAGAGAACTCCTGGCCAAGAGTCAGGGGCGTGGCATCCTGCAAGTGTGTGCGGCCAATCTTGATGAGCTTCTCCCACTGCTCCGACTTCTTCTTCAGGGCGTCGCGCAGGCTGGTGAGGGCGGGCAGGAGCGACTCCTCGAAGTCGAGGACGGCGGCGATGTGCATGACGGTGGGGAAGGTGTCGTTGGACGAGGCAGACATATTGACGTGGTCGTTGGGGTGGACGGGCTTCTTGGAGCCCATGGTGCCGCCGAGGATCTCAATGGCGCGGTTCGAGATGACTTCGTTGGCGTTCATGTTGGACTGTGTGCCGGAGCCGGTCTGCCAGACGACGAGGGGGAAGTGGTCGATGAGCTTGAGCGAGGCGACCTCCTCGGCGGCCTGCTGGATGGCCTTTCCGAGCTTGGGGTCTGGTGCACGTTAGTCCATCGATGCTATGTGGTTGCAGCCGCAGCTCGCTGCAGCTGCCGCTCGTGACGCACCCAGCCCAAACTTCATGTTGACCGTGGCAGCAGCGCCCTTGAGGATGCCAAAGGCGCGCACAATGGGCGGCGGCATGCGGTCCTGGGGCTGGTTGATCTTGAAGTTCTCCAGCGAGCGCTCGGTCTGCGCGCCCCAGTACTTGTCGCTCGCGACCTGGATCTCGCCAAAGGCGTCGCTCTCGGTGCGGGTGTTGGCCATGGTCGAGGTTGCGCTGAACAGGCGGCGCTGCGCAGTCAAGGGCGTGTACTTGACGGGCGGGCGTGTGACGGTGGAGAGAGGACGCGCCGTGCGGAGCATGGAGGGGTTGGTCCTCGCATGTGCCAGTGAACGCATGCACCCGGCCTCGGCAGCCCGGAGCTGTGTACGGGCGCTTCTGAACATGGCTGTGATTCGCGAGATGGGGGCGTGGGGACCAAGATGGCAGGTGGGCAGCTGGCGATGTGGAGTGTGCCAATTGACGGTGCGCGAAGCCTGCTATGCTCTGCAAGAACAATCGACGATGGAAAACAAAACCTCAAACTTGGAGAGCTCAGAGCTCCGCGACGGGAGAAGTCGGGGCTTGGATATTCGCTTTGCCGAGTGCACGCATCACGTGATCTGCCCACCCTTCGAATCGACTCGGGGGTCCGGGGGACGTGAATCGGCGCAAGGACTATGGGATCGCGAGAAAAATCCGCTCTTCAAAAACCGCAAGCGCGCGTTCGATGCCATCAAGACTAAACCCAGGCCTCCGGCAAGACCTTACACATCTCCGTCTCGCCATCTCCAGATGCTGCAACAGACCGGTCCACATTGTCTCTTCTAGGCCGCCTGAGGCGCGGTTCCAGCGTTTGCTCCCATGCGCCGCGCTCGCCTTGTTCCCTGACATGTCCTCGCTCGTTTGCATCAGCAATGCGTCGGTCCGCAGAGTTGCACCACTCTAGCCCCGTCCCCTAAGTCCCTCCAGGCACTGAATCGATATTCGGCGGCATGTCCTTTGTCTCCAATCGGCCAGGTTGCCTCATCAGCATCCACAGCGTGATACTGTCCAAGGAGTCCCGCCCTTCCTGCTCCGCTGCCGGTGGTCTTGGCCGTGTGTCGATGCTGCGAGGCCGTCGTGGTAGCTGCGGCACTCACTAACCCAGTGGCAGGCTCGTGTGCGTGATAGCGGCGCTGCTCTCATTCGCTGCTCCAGCCTTGAAGTAACTTTGAGGCAAGCCGCATCCGAGGGACAAACTGCAGGCGGAATGGGGCGCTGCACGCTTCGTAACCCCAACCAGAGCCTACCTTGTGCTGTGTTCGGATCCAGCTTGCCGCCGCCAGACGGCCGCTCCTTGCGCAGGTCACCCCCGAGCAAAGTGGCGCGACGAGCAGCTGGTCTTGCTCATCTCAGCAAGCTTCGTCGGTGGACGCGACCACATGATTTCACCGCCTGTTGTTCATACATGGTGCCAGCGTCACTCAACCCCGCTTACCCTTTCATTCAAATCTAACAACCTCGCTCTCGACAAGCGGCCTTGTCGGCCTGCGTTTTGCCCTTGCAGCTCACTCTGCCACCCGTGCTGCGTCTGTGATTCACCGCAACAAACACCCACCGCTTGCCCCTCTTGTGCCCAGCTGCATGACGCGGAGACCTGACCCTTCCCGCTGCGAAGCTGTCCCTCCTATTCCGCTGCCTTGGAATCACTTCGCTACCATAACGACTGACTTCTGACAACTTCGGTCGTCCATGTTGGCTCGCTCCAGCCTAACACCAGCATACTCCAAGCCTGAGGTCCGCAAGCACCACTAGAAGGCGGCTGACCTCAAGGTCCACTCACACCGGAACACGTCAAACCGTAGAAATATCATTCATATTACCCGTCGAGAACTCATGGCTGCGTCCGATTTCAGTGCTCCTTATCCGTATATTGGCATGTCGACTGGCCAAGGACCTCAGGGCGCAGGCGCATCTGGTCCATGGCCGCCTGTTGCATCGCCGCTCCACCAGCGTCAACGATGGGAATATGATCCAGGGGCGCTTCACCATCAGCCTGGTAGTCCGTACTTACCGCCGCCGCATGTCAATCCACACTTGCAGCCTAACTACCAGCAAAGTCCATACCCTCCGTACACAGGACATGGCTGGCCGTCAATGCAGCCGTACCCGCCATCACCGTTCTCCATTACATCACATCAGCCACGACCTCCTCCCGCTATACGAAGCGGCCATGTGGACGCTCTTATGAATCCAAGTAGGTCTGGTCATGACATGTACCGTGAGCCGCCGTCGAACTATTTCTCCCACTACCTAGGCGCCCATGGATATCCTACCTACTTGGCACCACCACAGCCAGCTGGACCAGCGGACAATTCACCGAGTATGCCTTTTCATGGAGTTCGATCCGTGCAAGTAACAGACACGGAAGGTGTCGAACAACAGTCTACTCATACAATTCCGTTGCATCCAGGGCCTTCAGGACCGAACCAGACCAATCGAGCGAACCAACATCAGCGACGACATGCTGATCGCAGCGCTTTGCAACGTCGTTCCGAGCACACAGAGCCGCGACCACCGCGCAATGTTGCTGCGCAGGCTCGCCGCCCTGACCGCAGCTCATCCCCACGCACATCGACCCGCCGGAGTTACAACAGGTATTCGGCAGATCTATCCCTGTCTAGCACTTCCTCAGATGTAGAAGAGGCTGCGGCTCGATCGCCACCTTCCGATCGCCTAAGGCATCAGTCGAGGGAAAGTCGACTACGATTCTTCAGACAAGCCTATGATCCAAACGTGACCACTGAGATTCAGATACAAGCACTCAAGGCAAACTTGCCTAAGCTGCTCCTGGGCGACTTGCCAAAAGATACATCGCCAACGTGTGACATTTGTGCGAAGGATTACTCTGCGATACACGTGCAGCCTTCAGAAGAGGAAGAGGTCGCTCTGACGCTCCCATGCGGCCACAACTTCGGCGAGTTCTGCATCAGTCAATGGGTACGTAAGTTCGCCCCCTAGAATACATAGCTGACCTTCCCTCAGTTCGAGACGTGCAAAACGCATAAGAACAAAGTAACCTGTCCCATGTGTCGGAAGCAATTGATTGAGGCTCCTCGGTCGCCCTACACGACAGACCGCTTCGACTCAGGCATGTTCAGCCCGAGTATGTACATACACGCCGCCCGCAGCTCGCAGTCGTTCCGAGATTTGCTTTCCAACGAGCTCCAGGCGCAATATGCGCGGGCGTGATTAGAGTTTCGAGGGGAGAAGAGCCTAGCGACGAGTATTGCAGCGAAATTGCGAGCGAAATTATGCATGGTTTTCCGATCGACGAATGGCCAGCAGCAGTCCCGCGGCAGGACGCCTGGTTTCGGCCTTGGTGTTGATGGTGCGGCAGACCAGGCTATGATATCATTGTTGTGCATCCCAGTTATCTATCAGAGCTTATCGGCGGTCCCGCTCTGGATTCACGAGGAGTTTCGGTGTTTGGCATGCACGGAGCCATCTACATGGATTATCTTCTGTCCTGGGTGGAATGATACTTGGATGTTTTGTAGCACACGTATAATAGTAATAGGACGTCAGCGTGTTCCCGTGGTCAAGCTGGAGCCGTGTTGAGGACAAAGTTCAGGCTAGATCCTGGAATGCCATTGGTTGCCATGAGCAGCAGTAGCACAAAACAAACCAGACCCCTCAGCTACCAACAAGCCGGCCGCAACATCACGACGCACTCCGCGCCCAAATACTGCAATCTGTTACTTCTCTGCTGGACCTCTCTGCTGGATTGGCTCATTCGTTCAAGCCCAGTCGTACTTGCCCTCCCGTTGCATAGGCTGCCTCCTGTGTCATTACAGCTGCGACGATCGGAGCCGCCGACGCGCCTTCCCCGCGGCCACTGCCTGTTGGCTCCCAGACGTCGCGCAACTATTGACTGGTATGGCCTTAGACACCAACAGCTCAACCGTGCAGCTGCCGATCCCGCCACCGCCTCTTCACACTCGTTCCGCTGAAATGGATTTGCCAGGCACTCCCACGCGGGAGGCCTTCATCAGCCCGCGACAGACACCTCAGGGCAGCCCAAGCAAAAGCCACCAGCCGCCCGGCGCATTCGATCTTCCTCATGTCTTTGAGAATGCCATGAAGCTCTTCCCCACCATGGGCTCGCCTACCAA
Organism: Stagonosporopsis vannaccii; assembly: GCA_028584115.1. Lineage (NCBI taxonomy): Eukaryota > Fungi > Ascomycota > Dothideomycetes > Pleosporales > Didymellaceae > Stagonosporopsis > Stagonosporopsis vannaccii. The sequence continues at coordinate 205,299 of VWXS01000020.1, forward strand.
GCAGAAGCCAGACACACCAGGCTCGCCTAGCAGACTGAAGATCGGAGCCAACGTGGACCATTCGGCAGGAGATGCCACAACGCTCTCGGCGGGGAGTCCCACGCGCAGGTCGAACCAGGAGAACACACCACCCGGCGTCCGCCCTGGTGCGCATAAGGAAGCTGGCTTCCTCACACATGCAGCGCAATCGCGTCAAGAACCTTATCGGACGCGAGAGGCAGAGGGCTCACAACGCTATTATCCCGCGCCGCCACGTCTCTCAGCTGAGGAGTTGGAGAAGGCTAGAAAGCCAGCTGTGAAGCGTCTTGCGAATGTGACCCAGCTATGTAAGTACCTGTAATCAGATCCAATTGCAGTACTAATGGAGTTTTAGATTTCCTCGACTACTACTTTGACCTGCTCACTTATGTGCACACCCGCCAGAACCGTCTCAACCAATTTAAGACACAGAATCCTGCCCCGCCCGAGACGCCCGAGGCCGAGTACAACGAAGCCCTCACGCAATACCTGGGTAGAGAGCGCGCCAATCTCCGCAAGCGACGCACGCGATTGAGGCAAGGTGACTTCCAGATCCTTACACAAGTGGGTCAAGGAGGCTACGGGCAGGTATTCTTAGCTCAGAAGAAGGACACCAAGGAAGTGTGCGCGCTGAAGGTCATGAGCAAGACACTGCTATTCAAGCTGGATGAGGTCCGTCACGTTCTAACTGAGCGCGACATTCTGACTACAGCGAAGAGCGAGTGGCTCGTCAGACTACTGTATGCCTTCCAAGACGATAAGAGCATCTACCTTGCTATGGTACGTATGGTTCGATCGAATTGAATCTCGGCCCCAACTAAATGTGTGTAGGAATACGTGCCTGGAGGAGACTTCCGAACGTTGCTGAATAATACTGGTGTCTTGCATAACCGTCATGCGCGATTTTATATTGCGGAAATGTTCTCCTGCGTCGACTCCCTGCATCAGCTTGGTTACATTCACCGCGACTTGAAGCCAGAAAACTTCCTTATCGACAGCACAGGCCACGTCAAGCTTACCGACTTTGGTCTGGCAGCTGGCATGCTTGCTCCTATCAAGATCGAATCCATGCGCATCAAGCTGCAGTCGGTGAGCGACGTCGTCTCGCCGTTCGGTCGCCCTGTAGAGGAACGAAGCGCTGCTCAGCGTCGAGATAACTACCGCTCTCTCCGCGAGCGTGACGTTAATTATGCAAAGAGTATCGTTGGCAGCCCTGATTACATGGCACCCGAAGTCCTCAAGGGAGAGGAGTACGACTTCACAGTCGACTACTGGAGCTTGGGTTGTATGCTCTTTGAAGCCTTGGCTGGATACCCGCCATTCGCAGGCGCCACTGTCGACGAGACATGGCAGAACTTGAAGCAGTGGAAGAAGGTGCTACGCAAGCCAGTCTATGAGGATCCGTCATATTTTCTTTCCAAGCGCACTTGGGACCTCATCATTCGCCTTGTCGCGTCCAAGTCGACCCGGTTTCGCGGCATTTCAGAGATTCACGCGCATCAATACTTCGCAGAAGTAGATTGGGCGAGGCTAAGAGAGCAGAAGGCGCCGTTCGTCCCCGAGCTTGACAGTGACACCGATGCTGGCTACTTTGACGACTTTGGCAATGAGGCGGACATGGCCAAGTATAAGGAGGTTCACGATAAGCAAGCTGCATTGGAGGCTATGGCGGAGCGTGACGAGAAGATGAACAAGGGCCTCTTTGTTGGATGTAAGTGCAGGCTGTTTCCACGACACTAAACATTGCTAACAACTTCATAGTCACTTTCCGTCACAAGAAGACGGCGGATGACAGTGGTAATCCCACTACACCGAGGAAGCCTCTTAGTGCGGTCGAGGAGAACTTTGGAACTATCTTCTAAAGCCGGCTCCGGCGCTTCCCGAACACCAAGTCAGTCGGTGTTCATTTACCTTCTGCGCCTAGGTAGGCATCATTTAAAGCATACGAAATTCTACATTGGCAGTGCAATGAGCTGAGTACGAGAACAAGGCCCAGCACGTGGGTATCGCGGCGTTGGATTCGGTGTTACTGCAGGTAAAATGCTTCGCAGCGAGGGCGGCCGGTAAGCAATACTGTGCAGAGGACACCATTATGTATTAGTAGATTATGAGGTGATGCCTTAATCAACGATACCCAATAACTACCCGGTTGTGCCTAGCTTTTGGCTCCCCACACCTCCCGTTTCGAACGCGTTTTCGCGCTACCACGTGATATTTCATTTAGCGCGATGCTAGCGACGAGCAACGAAAGTCACCTCCAAGGTACACAGCAACTTCCCACTGCCTGATCCGAACACATAGGCCCTGAGGATGCCCGGCCTCGTCCGGAACGGACGGAAGCGTCCTTCGCCAGAGGCACCTGAAGACTCCTCCGATTCTGACCTTCCGACGCCCGTGTCTATCAACGGCAAACGCGCCCGCTATGCTCGCGACGCGTCTGACAGTCCCGCAACCACGAACAGCGCCCGCAATGACACAGCCACGGGTTCACACAGCGACAACGCCTTCCAGCCTGGCTCGATCGTACGAGTCAAATTAAAGAACTTCGTCACGTATACAGCCGCTGAGTTCCACCTGGGACCCAGCTTGAACATGATCATTGGGCCGAATGGGACAGGGAAGAGCACGCTTGTCTGTGCAATCTGTCTGGGACTTGGATGGAAACCGGAGCTTTTGGGAAGATCGAAGGAACTAAGTGCGTTCGTCAAGCACGGCGCAGCGGAAGCTGAAATCGAGATCGAGCTAGCAGCAGGGGAAGACGACCGGGTCAATCCTATGATTAGGAGAGTCATACGCAAGGAAGACAGCAAGACTGTCTTCTTTATCAACGGGAAGCACGCGACCCAGAAGGCCGTCATGGACATCTGCAGACGCTTCTCGATCCAGATCGACAATTTGTGCCAGTTCTTGCCCCAGGATCGGGTTGTTGAGTTTGCGAAGATGAGGGACACCGAGCGACTGCGGGCGACCCTTGGCGCTGCCGCTCCTCCGTACATGAGCGAGTGGCACGATCAACTTAAGGAACTGCGCACGGAAGAAAAGATGCTTGAGGACCAGCGGCATACCGAAAGGGAACACCTCAAGAAGCTGGAGGCTCTGCAAAATACTACAAGAGGCGACGTCGAGAGATGGAACCAACGTCAAGAGCTGTCATTCAAAGCAGCAGCTCTCGAAAAAGTACGACCGATCATCCAGTTGAAGATACGCAAAAACGAGTTTGAGCAGGCGAAAAAGGACCACAGAGATGCGGAGCAAGAGTTGATCCACCTCAAAGAGGAGGTTGAGCCCATCAGGCAGGCCGGAGTGTCTGCACAAACTTATCATGACCAAGTCAGCCAAGTTGTGCAGCGACGCAAGCAGATGATGAACATGGTCAAGCAGCAGGCCGATAGGAAAGCTCAGGCGATCTCCACGGAACACAAGAATGTCCAGGACCACCAAGCTCATATCGCAGGCGAGCTACGAAGCAAGCAGGGTCGTCAACAGGATGTCGCTCGCCTTACCAAAAGGATATCAGACCTTGAGCGGAAGCGACAGGAACAACCTGTCGACTACGACCAAGAGGCATACCGCCAACGCAAGGAGGAGCTGCGTCAAGAGATTTCGTTGGCCGAACGCCAAGTAGGCGAGCACAGAGCTACCATGTCTACTATACAAGCTCAGATACAAGATTTCAGAAATCGGAGGGATGCTGTCAAGAATCAACGTGCGCGTCTTGATACACAAAGCGGTAAACAGACCAGTCTGCTCCAGAAAATATCTCCAGACACAGCCAAGGCGTGGGATTGGTTCAACGAGAAGAAAATGCAACTGCCCCTCAAAGGCGACGTTTACGGGCCGCCGATATTGGAATGCTCGCTCACGCATCCGCAATTTGCGGATGCCATAGAGAGTCAGATGAAGTTCGGCGACGCGGTTGCTATCACATGCACGAACAAAGACGATCATACACTTCTCTTCAACGAGATGACTGGCAAGGACAAGCTTGGCTTACATGGAGTCTACCTCAGGACATCGCCAAAGCCTTCCTCTGCCTTCCCTGCCCCTATGCCTCATTCCGCCCTGGCACAATTCGGATTTGAGGGTTACCTCCGTGACTATCTTGATGGGCCCGACGCAGTCATCGCAATGCTTTGTGACAACGTCAAGTTGCATAGGGTTGCGTTCGCTCCCAAACCCATTAGCGATCAGCAACATGCAGCTGCCTCGAGCAGTCCTATCCAGGCATGGGTCAGTGGCAAGGATGCATACAGAATCACGACGCGAAGGGAATATGGTGTATCTTCTACCTCCGTGAACCATCTCAAGCCCGCGCGATTTTTTAGTCTTGACCAGCCGGTCAACTCGGACGAGAAGATCCAACTCGATGAGCAGCTGCGCGAAATGGATCGACGGGGCAAAGAGATGATCGCTGAGCACACCGAAGCCAAGGCCGAGGTCGAGAGACTCACGAAGGAAGGCAAGGCTGTGAGAGACCAGAGAGTACGTTTAGCCAGTCTGATATATATGGCATCGCTTACGTTGGTAGGATGAAGTTGTGAGAGAGGAAGCTCTGATTAAGAAGGCTAGAGCAGAATGGGATGCTCTTCCTCGCATAATCGGTACATAACTGCATAATGTTTCGTTCTCTGACCTTTACTGATGACCTGCAGATCAAAATAAAGCCGAACTGCAAGAGCACCTTGATCTGAATGCGCAAACGAGCGATCGCATCCGTGAGATTAAGGCTCAGTCACGACAATGTTTGCTAAAGATAGCTAATCTCACACTCGAATACGCTGTTCGTATACACCACCCAGCGACCGTACAGTTGCTGACCATAACAGAAATCTGTCACTGAATTCCGCCGCCTTCACGCGAACGTCGTCGAAGCTGAGATCCGTTTGATCGAAGCTGCATCAGAAGTCAGGGCGTTTGAGAAAGAGAACAAGGAAGTTCTTCTGCGCCTCCGAACAAGACAAGCAGATTTTGATCAGCTCACAGCCGCCAAAAATGCTATGAAGGAATCTATCAAGAGAGAGCACAGAGCAGTCCAAGCGATGGTGAACAGTTGTTCGCAAGAGGAGAATGAGGTTGTCGTGTCGTACAAAGACCTTCAGTCCGTTGCAGAATTGGAGGATGAAATCCAAGCGGTCAACGCGAGGCTCGAGATGATGTCTGCAGGAGACGGCTCTGTTGTCAGGACTTACGAGAACCGTGAAGCGCAGATTCGAAAGACCCAAGAGTTGTTGGAGAAGCACATCGCAGCTCTCGAGGAAGCCCAGCAAAAAATTGCAGAAATCAAAGGTCCATTCGAGAACGGCCTAGATGAACTTGTGGCGAAGATCAGTGCGGCCTTCTCTCACAACTTTGCTCAGATTGGTTGTGCTGGCGAAGTCATAGTGTACAAGGATAACGACGACTTCAATGCCTGGTCTATCCAGATTATGGTTCGCTTCCGGTACGTCCATTAAATACACGAAGCTGGTGCCCACTGACGTACGTGCAGCGAGGGCGAAAATCTATCCGTGCTTGACGAGCGCCGCCAATCTGGTGGCGAGCGAGCCGTCTCGACTGTCTTCTACCTGATGGCCCTTCAAGACCTTGCGCAGGCGCCGTTCCGCGTTGTCGATGAGATCAATCAAGGCATGGATCTACGTAACGAGCGCAAGGTGCACGAGCGAATGGTCGATATCGCCTGCCAAGAGCACACAAGTCAATACTTCCTCGTCACCCCAAAACTGTTGACTGGCCTGAAGTTCCATCCCAAGATGAAAGTTCATGTCATCAACAGCGGTGAGCACGTTCCAAAGAGCACGTCGAACAAGAACGAGTGGAATCTCATGGATGTGGCGAATGTTGCGCTTGCGGTCAGAGGTCGTGTTAGTGCTGCGGCCTAGGCAGTGGGCTCAGCACCCATCAGATTTTGCTAATGGCGTTGACGGATATGGGACCATTTTTGCAAATTTTATGAGTACAGATACCAAGTGCAAGGCGTTTTGGAAGGTAACGAGCTCGTAGTATCATTGGTACGACTGCTCTTGCAACATCAAGCATTACTTTGCTACACATAACGGTGCTACTGTAGGTAGTGCACCCGGTATGAAAGATCAGGCTCAGTTGGGGGGTTTGATTGGATTCCTGTGGTGCACGCGAGGCTATATAGGTCTGGTCATTACTACGTCCTACAGTTTTGATGATCCGTACTATAGACGATGATTACACAGCATTTGGCTCGAAAGAGTTCGTGAAGGTGATGAGAAGCTTTCCACGGACGGCAGGGGCTTGCGAAAGCATATTATCGTGACTGCCAGGGGGACCTTCCTTCCGAAACCGCAAGATAGGGAAGGCTTCGATTACTCCTCGTGCATATGTAGTCAAGGCAATCCGTCCATATCAAACTGTGATCACTCTGTTTTGTCGCTTCGTCCACCGCTCCCAACTATACATAACAGAACGCACTCAATGCTGTACTCACGCCTCGCAGCGTTGGCTCTCGCCATCCTCACTGTCTCAACCCGCGCTTTCCCTACCTCCACGTCCTCTTCTCTCAACTCTCACGCAAACACCGAGGCATGGAGCATCCCCAGCATGGAGCTGCACATGATGACCCGCCTCTCCGGACTGCCCGGTGACGGTGAATGGCCTGAGAGCACCAAGTATCCCTCGACTATCGACTTCAATATCAAGATGCCTGACAACCACATCCTGCATTGCTACAACTCCTTCGCTAACGGCACGTTGCCGGATGATCTCGCAGCCTGCAGCGGCGAGGGTAGTGGAGTCCGGTTCAGGATGACTGAGTATACGGCGCTGGGCCCCAGGAGGAAGGAGCTTAGTTTTGTGCTGGAGTTTTTTAAAGTTGAGAGGAGAGGGTGAGTTGCAGTTGAGTGGTTGAGCTGGGTGCGAGACGCTGACGCAGATTTGTGGCAGTGGCGAGCAGAACATCACCACTGGCGAGGTTGCGATTACTGCCAACGACTCGAAGGAACCTACTAGCTACCTTACATGCCTGCTAGGTGCACCATTTGATGGGTTGCGCTGCAAGCTGCATGGCCTCATGAGTACCCACAGAGAGCTGGAGGTCGTGGCGGGCATTTCGAGCGAGCCCAAAACGAGCGGACTTTTGGATTCATTCTGATCGGCCGCAAGATGGACCTAGTACAAAGTCGTTGGTGGCTCAATGTGTGGGGCTCAGCCATTGTTTGTTGATCTTCGTCGCTAGCGAAACGGTGGTTGCTTTTGCTCCGAGTGCATGCTGGGGTTGCACGGCAGGCGTCGTGCATGGGAGGGTTTCAGAACTATCCGGATAACATCTTCAATACCACAAGCACACTGAACAGTAAATATTTCTAGTCAGAACAAATCAAACATATCAGGGCATTCCGAGCCTGATCGTGCATCTTGTACGAGTCTGTCGCACATCCTCGTCGCAAACCTACTCAACTGAAGCCTGCGCAGCGACGACAAGGCATCTCGAACTTGAACGTCTAGTCCCGCTACACAACAGCTCCCTGCACAACACCCTAAGAAACGGGTCGTTGTTGTTTGTTTTCCAGCGTCCAACGCCTCACAACATTTATCCAGCTACCATCAAATATCCTCATATATTCACCCCTTCCTCCACCCTCCTCCAGCTTCACCACCGCACACCCGCGCACCCGTACACCAATTTTCACACGATCCCCTTGCCTACATCATCTCATCACTCATGCTCCTGTTAAACACAAACAGTCTCTGGGCCACTTACGGCATCAGACCGGGCGCGGGCGACCAACGCATCTCACCAGACGAGGAATTTGAGATGGACGTGCTCGTACGTTTTCAGCTCCAATGCATTAGACACTGCAAATGTCATTCCTCATGGCTGATCTCCACTCAGCCGCAGGCCAAGTACATGGAGAGATCTCCTGCCGCACACCCGCAGCCGAGTCTGCTTCTCGACACCAGTTCTGCGCCTACGCCCTCCTCGTCTACTGCGTCCTCCGTCCCTCCCGTTCCGATTCCGGACCTCTCCCCGGATTCCCGCAACGACCCAATCGACAGCCACCTGCCAACCGAGCATCCAGAGCCTTTCGATTCCGCGCTCCCACTCGCTCCCACAGCGTCCTCGGTGACTGAGAGATTAGGGGGATCCGCTCTGTCTGCCGCAGCGGTGGCGGGACTGTGTATTGGGCTTACTCTTGCGGTTTTGCTGGTTGTGGGTGTTGTGGTGGGGGTTTGCGCGGTGAAGAGGCGGAGAGCGATTGGCATTAGGAGGGTAGGAGAGCGAGAGGATGGGAAGGATGGGGGTTCGGAAGGGGTAAGGGGGGATAAGGAGATGGTGGAGGAGAAGAAGGGGGAGTTTTTGGTTGGTGAGGAGGAGGCAGAGGACGAAGAGGCAAAGGGAGAGGCGCTTGTGGGAAGGAAGGGCATGAGTCTGCCAAGGAGAATGTGGTAGGGTGAAAATGATGTGAAGATGGCTTCGGCCAGTCTACGGCAGGGCTTGTGTTGTTTGTTTATTTGGTTTTGGTGCCGCGTGTGTGCGAAGAGATGGGAACAGTCGCTGGGCGGTTGCTTTGTAATTCGATGGTGCAGATACATCTTGAGGTAGGATATTTGGAGCCGTCATCGGAGGATCGTAGATAGCTTTAGCAATGCATGTGAGTCCTGTACTCAAGGGTAGCGAATGAAAGAGCTGTGTTCATGCTGGTCTAGCCTCTTGACGTTAGCGTTATCTCATCGCTATGTTTGCTGATTGTACTGCACTCCACTCTTGCTGTAATTTGTGCTTCTGAGAGCCTCATGGGATTCACTTAAATATCCCTTGAAATTCCCTCTCGAGAGCAATCAATTCGCCTAGAAATCCCCCAATATGTTAGGGTCTTTGCTCACATTGACGATTGCGCTAGCGGCAAGAGTGGGGGCGGTCCCAGTCAGTGAATCCTCATGTGCGACTCTATACCACACTAACATGAATGCTCAAAGTTCTCTAGCAAGCTACACAAGCATACTGCGCTCCTTTTGATAGATATCCAGAACGACTTCATCAACGGATCGCTCGGTAGCCCGCGTGCATCTGCCATCCTGCCCAAAGTCTACGGCCTGCTTGACGATCACCAATGGCCTTTCATCGCCGTATCGCAGGACTGGCACCCCGAAGGCCATGTATCCTTCGCCTCTGCGCATCCTGGTGCTGAAGCCGGCGATGCTATCAATATCACTTTCCTCGATAGCCCTCTCAAACAAGAAACGCAGGGCGTCTATGCAGATCACTGCGTTCCTGGAACATGGGGTGCAGAGATTGAAGACGGAGTCAAGACGCGATTGCAGTACCTGGAAGGATTTCGCACGACTGTCAACTATATCAAGAAAGCGCAGAATCACTCTGTCGATTCTTATTCGGCGTTTGCGGACAACCAGTACCATCAGTTTACAACGCTGAACTCTGAACTAACGCTACACGGTATTGAGACATTAGTTGTCACCGGTCTCATCACGAACGCGTGTGTTCGTGGGACGTCCATTGACGGCATAAAGCTGGGCTATGAGGTTATCTTGATTGAGGATGCCACGGAGACTATCTCGGCGGAAGTCAAAGCAGCAGCGATTGTGGAGCTAGAGGGTTGGGGTAAGTGCTTGTCTGGTTTGACTAAGACTACACCTGCGACTGACCTCGGGGCAGGCGTTCAAGTGATGAACCTCACGAATTGGGAGGCTGCCAATCCGCCAAGGCTGCGTACGCAGTATGTTCGAGAACTTTGACATCCAAGCACGGAGGTGGGATAGGCTCGGTAGCACTTGCACATGTTGTTGCTCGATTGAGCACATTTTCATCCACGCACCGCCGTGGCTTCCGTACCTCCAATGCAAGTATATTGTGGCTGCCGTGGCTATCAACCCGACCTTCCTGAACAGAACCTCGCTTCGACCGTGGCAGATAGCGAATTACAGCACGTCATGCTTCAGCAACATCACGAGACAAGCATATGAAGTCCGGCTGGGCCCTGAATCGGCCCTGTCGCATGGCCAAGCTCCGCCATTCCCACCTCCTTCCTCTTCGGGCCAGCCAAGAACGCCCCGAGCCAATCGTACTTCGCCCGCGCAGAAACACGCTAATCTGCCAAGCGGGTACCAAGGACCCCGGGGTAAATGAAACAGCCATCCAGAGCATTACATTTTCTTCCGACTCCTTCAATCGTACCCTCCCGGCGCTTGCAGCAGATCTTCATAGAGCTGGGAAAAGCGCACACCTGCCTAATTGGTGTGCACTGTGATGACCGTTCACAAACATCGGGCACGTAGACGCGATGGGCAGGTGGAGATCAGTTAGGGTTACCACGATCAACATATAAGGGAGGACTGTTTGCGGTGTCTATCGTGCGACAGCGCAAACATCATCCCCGTCGCCCAAGATGAAGTACATTTTTACATCTGCGTTGCTCGCATCGTCGGCCTTTGCGTCGGTCGTTCCGAGGGACAATAAGAAGGTCGACTACAGTGGCTTCAAGCTTCTCCGCTTGGAGAACACTCAAGGTCTCGAGGCTAAGATCGACGAGCTTTCCGCCCACGTCCTCAACCCTGGAAAGTCTGCTCAACTCGATGTCGTCGTATCGCCCGATAACATCGATGCGATAAGCTCGCTGGTGGAGAGCAAGGTTATTAACGATGACGTTGGCGCGATCCTTGCTGAGGAGGGCGAGATGAGTGTCTATGCCGGTAATGTCGGGTCTTCCTCCCTTCATGCACCATACTGATCTTTTCGAAGTTCCTAGTGAGAGCTGGTTCACCTCATATCACCCGTACGCGGATCACTTGACATTCCTCCGCGATCTTCAGGCTGGCTACACAGGCAACTCCAGGATCGTCACCGCCGGTTCTTCGGTGCAAGGACGTGTCATCACCGGTATCCATATCTGGGGCTCTGGTGGTCAAGGATCGAAGCCTGCAGTGCTTATCCACGGCACAGTCCACGCTCGCGAGTGGATCACCACCATGTCCACCGAGTACTTTGCTTGGCAGCTACTCACCAAGTACGCCACTGATGCGAACATCAAGGCTGTCGTCGACAAATTTGACTTCTATATCATGCCCATCGTCAACCCCGACGGATTCCTGTACTCCCAAACGACTGATCGTTTGTGGCGCAAGAACCGCAAGACCATTAGTGGACAGAGCTGTGTCGGTACTGATATCAACCGCAACTGGCCGTACCAGTGGTCGGCCACAGGTGGAGCTAGCACTAACCCTTGCTCCGAGACATACAAGGGCCAGGCTGCGGGCGACACAGCTGAGAATCGCGGTCTCGTTGCCCAAATTCAGTCGCTCAAAAACTCGCGTGGCATTCGCTTATATCTGGACGTCCACTCCTACGGACAATACATCCTCTGGTAAGCGCTTCTTGATATTCATGTTTCTTTGATTGCGGGCTGACACATCCCAGGCCATATGGCTACAACTGCAACGTCCGCCCCGACAACGAGTCTGCGCACCGCACGTTGGCCACAAATGCCGCAGCTGCTATTCGTGCCGTTTCGGGTACCCCTTACACAATCGGTCCTAGCTGCTCTACTCTATATGCCACCACTGGATCCTCGACAGATTACACGGATGCCACAGGTAATGCCACCTACTCCTACACCTACGAGCTTCGCGACAGGGGTACGTACGGTTTCTCGCTGCCCGCAAACCAGATCCAGCCGACTGTCCGCGAGACATGGGCTGGCGTCCTCAGCATGTTCCAAGCTGCTTAAAGAAGTAGGACTGATCTGTAGATACCTCATATGGAATGCTGCTTCAAGCAAACAGCGTTCGATTAATACCAAAAAACTTCTGTTGGGATATTTACTTCAACTCCAAGGTTGGTGAATGCATTAATCATCGGCGTGACGCCTACGCAGGTCAAGAGCACGTATCAGTCTGTGCATTCCAGTCTATCAGTGAATGCTCTGTCTTTGCCAAAACCTTACAACACTATCATGAGCTTGTATCAGTTCTGTTCATCAAAGTTCTCATATCATCTAAAGTGCGTCAGAGACCTTAAACAACCAAGCCTCTGGAAATTGCGCTCGTGAAGAAGTCACCCGCCTTTATTGTTTCGAAGCATAATTGATGTCAATACCCATCAGTCAAGCGTCCTCCAAGAACGCAGAAAGGCCATGAAATAGACACACAAGTCCACGTCTCGGTTCAAATCACGAATGCGACTACCTGACTCGAAATCACCAGCCGTGCAAACTGTCCTCGCGCTCTACAACGCGGTCATGCAGTTCTCAGGCCCATGGTTCGTATCACTACAGGGGACTTGGCGTCGTGCGTCCTTCCTAATTCGACTGACAGACTGACCCATGATGGAGAGAGCATCACCTTTGTGTGCTGCACGTGTGCTGCGTGTGAGTGACGTCGCGTGTAACACTTATCGGAGAATATGCTGGTATAGGAGAGGTGCGGTGTAGAAAGGACAGTCTGAGCGGAGAGCGTTGTGTTGTTAAACTGCTATCAGCTGGGTAAGTGATTGAAAGATTGACCTATGGCTGCGCTGCTGAAGTGGACAGCATAAATTGCAATCTACCGGGCGGGGCTAATGTTTGTACCTCACCAACACGATGTAGAAGTTACTAGGGTTGAATTGAGAAAGCTTGGGGAGCCCCTTTAAAGGGCTCAAGAGGTTGGGATTGAACTCAAGAGCATGGCGTTCGTGACGGTCGTATTAAGGAGAAAAAGAAAAGGCTAATCATGACATGGAGGACCGGGTATAAGATGCAGACGCGCAGAAAAACCGAAAGACACAACATCGACTTAGTCCAGAGCCACCGATCGTTGTCCAACTTGATCGGAACGATGATGTCCCAAAAGACACTCCCACGTGATCTCCGTGATGCCTCGCAAAAAGCAACAAAATCGACCCCCGAGACACAACCCCGCTAAGGCACTCAGGTGGAAGCCTGTAGAGCGGCAACTAGAACATCGATCCCCGCCGCATGACTGGCCGCATTGGAGCCCTCCGAGCCACCCTGCCAGCGATCCCGGATAACACCCTCACCGTCCCTTGCGCTTGCGAGGACCGAATCGGCATTTTTCTTGAGGAAATCGTTATATGCTTGCTGGCCCTCGTTCTCATTGAGCGAGGATAGCCCCCTGACATATGCGCCTTTGAACATGGCGCCTTGTTCGTCGAGCGGGTGATCGACAGGCTCGGTCAGGATGCCGTTGTCGCTTAGTTTGACCATCGAGGCTTGAGCGAGCTCTTGGGCGTGGGCAACGAGGCCACCGTCGCCCTTCGCTTTGGCTAGCTCGGAGAGGCCGGCAAGTACAACGCCTTGATTGTACGTGAATGTAGTCTTGTTGTCGTTTTGGCAGGAGGTCTTGTCGACGCCGTCATTGATCAGGCTGGCGTTGTTGATGACGCCCGAGTTCCAAAACCAGTCCCACTCCATTTGCGCCCAGTTCTGGTAGTTCTCCTTTTCTTCAGCAGGGACGCGGTTGGCTAGTGATGCACTGACAGCAAGGAAGAGCTCATTGGAGATGGACGCGATCGATTCTTTAGGCTTGTTCCACCAGAGACCACCTCCACATGGCGTAGTCCAGCCAGTAGTCATATCTTCGAAGAGATCTTTAGCCGTGTTGAGGTACTTCTGGTCGCCTGTCAAGTCGTAAGTGGCAATCCAGCCCATGGCCCACCAGCCTTCGTCGTCGTAGAAGTCGTTCTTCCAGTTGTTGTAGCCTTTCTGGTTCGGTGACTTCTCATACGTGTTGGAAACTATATCAATCGCCGCTTGCTTGAAGTCTGCATCCTGAATGCCGAACTTGGCGATAGTCTCAACAATATTGCCGGACTGCCACCACATGTCATTCCTTCGTCACCAGTTAGTGACCGTGGCTCGACGATGATGAAGACTTACCATAATCCAGTTTCTGTGTTGTACCACTTATCTTGTAGCAGCTTGATGGCAGACTCCGCATCGCGTGCATAGTCCGCACACGCTGCGCCCAGCAACCCGGACGTAACTGCCAGTTTTAAAATGTATTTCATACCTGAGTGCAGGAGTTCAGGAAACGACAATGGAGAGCAATGTGGGCTGCAGGGAGATAGTGTTACTGAATGCCTGTGAAACGGTCAAACCTGAGGGATGCCCTGTGTTTTATGTCCCCAGCAAACGCCATGAACATGCCAAAATGAAACTGGGGCTGCAAGGCTAGGCATTTCAGTCCCAGAAACTTGCTCAGTGCCATCCTTGACATGTTTGTTGGACCATAGCGTTGGACTATAGCGTTGGATGTGTGCTACGTCGAGCCCAAAGCTCTATGCAAACAACCTCACAGCCTTGGCGAAGATGTATGTTGTAACCTTCGCCTCCAGCTTGCTCAAATCTCCGGTCTATACCCTGGTGTGATTATGCACTCGTGGCACTGCCAACAAGGCAAATCCGCTGCAAGCGCCAGGTTGGGGATCATGCGAGTGCTGATCTGAAATATTTTGATTGCTATTGTTATGGCCGTACTACCGAATGACAACGGAGATTGCCCCATCGTGGAGACCGTCAGCAAGGCCACTGATACTGGGGCTTGACCATCGTGGATCCTGTTGTGGATGACGACGCGAATATTGTCAAGGATTGGCTTCATATGATGTTCTGAAACACATGTCAAAAGCAGTCGTTAGTACGGAGATAAGTAAATGGTGGACCCTGATTGGCGTCAACGTTTGACGGGCCGGAAAATCACTTGATCGAGGCGCAGGTTAGGTAAGAAACGGGATGGTTCAGGAACCCTGGAACGTGGCTTGTGAAAGGTCTGTCCTGTGCCTCCACAGCCTCATGTTGGAGGCCCCAAGGCGAGACAGTAAGGTCTCAGCTAAGCGCCAGCCCGAACAGTAAAGATTTACCAAGATTTGGCGCCAAAAGGAAAGTGGTATGGAGGGCCGTTTTAAGGGCCTTAGTACAGGCTGTTACTGAGCGGAAAGTGCTGCTTGGATTTTCGAGAGCGGGACAGGGAGCGACTAGACAGGCTTGAGCACGACATTGTTGTAATCACTCTTCTGCGCAAGCATGCACATCGGAGTTCCTTTTTGTAGACTTTGCGCATCAAATCAATCTTTGACAGTCGTGTTGAGGCGTATGACTGCAGTAGTCAACTAAGACAGCAGGCCAGCATGAAGATTGTTTCGTTGGCTGTCGTTCGAGTCGGCTTGTGGGGTGCCTTGTCATCTCCGCAGCGCCTTCCGTAACATTTGTGAACATGAATAACAATCTCGGCGTAGTTGATGAGAATATCCGGCCTTGCAGAAGGCAGTGCTCTGCTATCGTCCTGCGAATCGGTTGAGATTACGGGCGTGCCTAAGCAAGTAGATAAGTGGCACGACGGCCTGCAGGACCTGCAATTTCTAGGCAGTACACTTGCGCACCACTGTTTCATGAAGAGCGGGCAGTGGTGAAAGCAGGCGTCAAGCAAGAGACCGATGTGGTCTTGAATGGAGGGTGGAGGAGAGGCGCATGTGCTGTGGTCGCAGGAGGCGCAGGTCAAGCCAAAGCCGAATACAAGCGGCAGTCGACGCCGAAGCCGATGCAACGAGTTCGCGCCATCGGATGGCATCCACTACCATACTCTTGTGCTCTCTTGCCACGTTGAAGGTGAACCCCATGGAGCATCGTGTCCACAATGACGCGTTCCAGAGGTTTGCGACCAGACCGCGGTGCGCGACTTCTTGTTTGGGGGTGACGTAGCTGCCCCGCGTAAACAGTCCGGGCGCACAGGTGGGGTTCAGCTACCATGCAACAGCGGGCCAGGTCTGAACATGTGCCTCGAAATGACGGAACCGCCATGGAATTTCCACTAAATCCCATCAATCACGCTAATGTCTGCCCTATGATCGACCAATAGTGGCCGTGGCAGGAGGTGTGGCTCCTAGACATCCTTACAAGTGAGCTCGACTGCTGCCTTGTTACGTGCGACCCTGCTGTAATCGCAGACGGCAGGGATGATTGTGTGGATTTGCACCTTCTCATCGCAATCGTTCAGGGGGACGTGACGTACGGATTTCGTAGGTGGTTCAGAAGTGGGTGAGAACGCATACTTAAGACGTCCTCTGCTGCTCAAAGTGTCTCTCATCAACAAGCAACACTCAACTTGCAATTACAACTTCAACTTCTTTACAAAACCAACCCAACAAACTATAATCACCATGTCTGACAACCTTCGCAAGGGTCTCGGCGAGCAGGCGTCTGAGAAGAGTATGCACCTACTGCCTGACCATCGCTCACTACAAGGCACTGATCCATCTTGCAGTCACTCCCGACTCTCAGAAGTCGACCACCGACAAGATCAGTGAGAACGTCTCCGGTGCCGGTGATCGTGTTGCTAGCGCTGTTCAGCCTGGTTAGTACCTTCACTCCATCCCGCCCACTCACACGCTAATACTATCACAGAGGGCCAGAAGTCCACTACCCAGAAGCTTGGTGACACCGCACGTGGCGGCTCCGATGACGCTTCCCAGCAGGGCCAAGGCGTCCTCAAGCAGGCTCAGGACGGCCTCAGCAACGCTGCTTCCTCCGTCCAGAACGCCCTCGGTGGCGGCAACAAGCAGTAGATTGCCTAGCGGCAGCTCTGTTTCGACTTGAACCTTCCATGCGGCTCAGATTGTCAGCCGGACATCACTATACCCTGTAATACGAATGCAATGAAGTCCTAAATTGAACATGACTATCTGCTTCTGTGTGATTATGTGTGAGGATTCATTGTGACAATTGTCTTCTTCATCCGCGTGCTTGCTCAAAAGTTGCGTCTTGCTGTTCTGTTAGCTGCCTGTAAACTCATCTTGTCGTTAACACCTACTCGAATACCGTCCGAACTCCATTGCTCCAACTGAGACAAGCAGCTAACGCCACGTTCACTGCCTACGTTGTTCATAGATTCAGGTTGTGGTGTATTGGGTATCTTGCGCTCTATTGGATAGCCTCTGGCTTCTCAAAGATCTTCATCTTCTACCTCTTCTATTTCTACATGTCGTAGCGTGTTCTCGGCCACTGCTGCTTCTGAAGAGATTCCATGGATTTTGCCTTGTGCTTCCGCCGCCATCATGCTGTACTCGGCCTCCTCAATCGCAGCCCTTACCGCCTGTTCAGCCGCCTCACCAGCCGCCTCACCAGCCGTTCTTTTCAAGAAAACTTCCAACTCTGGGTCGGCCGCAACCTGAACCTCGGCCTGAACCTCAGCCTTAGGCACAGTTTCATCTTTCTCCTTGCCCATGTATCCATCTTCCCGTAGCTTATCGAACTCCTCCGGCTCCAGCAACCTTCCCTCGCCCTTCGCGAGCTTCATTTTCTGCGCGACCGCCGCAGGCATGAATTTTGTAGCCTCCTTGAGGAAATCGCGTTTTTGCGGTGCCGCCTCATAGACAATCTGTGCTTTCTTAGGCTCGGGCGGAGCAGCCTCCTCGTCTTGTGTCTTGCGCTGGCGCTGGCGCGGTATCGGCGGCGGCGTATCGCGCGGCATTGGGATATTTGCTACGTCTGCATCTGTATCGCTGCTGTCGTCGTCCTTCCTCTGCCCATCCCTCGTTCGCTTGCCCAGCACGCCGCCTCCGCCTCTCCCTCGCCCCTGTTCCCTGCCGCTTCGATCCGCGGAGTCTTCGTGTCTCCGTTCGGGCTTGAACTGTGGTGCTTTGTCGCCGAGAGCTGCGCGCGCCTTCGTGACGGCTGCGAGGTCCTTTTCCAGTTCTGTAAGGCGCTGGCGCTCGTGTGGTCGCAGTGCGCCGCTTTGTTCGAGGTCTTTGAGCTGGTCAATGTCGCGTTGGATGCGCGCAGGATTGCGGCGGGCGAGCTTTTCGTTGCGCTGGGCTTGGACGTTTGCCTTTTGTTTTCGCAGAGCTTTTGCCTTATCGGCCTTCTTCTGCTCTTGCACAGGGTTGTAATTTTTCTCTTTTGCCATGACGATAGTCACTAAGGAGAGTAGATTGATTGTATATCGTGAAATTTGAGTGTATTAGGATTTTGAGGACTTAGTAGAGGCTCGATCTGTAGTGCTGATGTATGGGCAAAGCTCGACGCCCAAAAGTTGAGATTGACGTAGTTCGAGAGTCCGTGCGTCAGAGTGATGAACGAGCTCGCGACTGGTTTCAACACCTTCCCTCCACTCGACACAGTCCGATGATTTTCGAGATGTTCATCCCACGAGCAGTTAGACTCAAGGGTGTGAAGGAACCGCAAAGACCGAAGGCGGTGAAGCTGCCTCAGGGATCAGAACCAAGCAAATATGAAGCTAACAGTAAGGACGCGCTCGTCCAAGCAATGGGCGAGACAAGCATGAACTCACCTGCTGCGCCACAGGATACAGCATTAGATGTAGCAGTGCCCCCTCGTGGGCCTCGGTTCACCATCAAGCCTATCACTCCCGAATACATCGCTCAATTGGCTGCTGGCGTCCAGTTGATATTCACTGATTATGCACTTCAAGAAGAGAAGCGCTCGAGATGGCTGAGAGATCATTACAGAGCGATCGATGGCGAAGAGAACTGTGGGTGAGGCTGTCGGAAGCATTATCTGTACTAGCTAATCATGTGCAGACATTCATCTTACCGCGATCCTTGAGCACCCCAACATCTCGAAGATGAAGCCAGAAGCAACTCAGATCCTTCTTAAGCAGGCGTTACGTGAAGATTCCTCCAACTTCCTCGAATTGTCGCACAATCAATACTACGTCCGCCGCCGACAATCCACCAACCCTTTGCCCTTCGTTCCTAGCAACTCGTTCGAGATCGTAAACGACGACGGCCTAAGCTTCTGGGACCAACGTACCATCTATGTGGAACCGCATTTACGCAACATCTGTCCAACGCCGGCCAGGGTAGCGCAATGGCTAGCAGAGCATGGACAATTGAAGCAGAAGTGGCTACCAATCCAAGCCGTACACACGCTCTGGAACAGTTGCGCGTTCGTTGTCCTGAGCGGCAGTGTGATGCATGAGGGCACATGGAATAAGTGGAGAGGAGCCGCAAAGCCACAAGACTGGAAGATCATGACCAAAGTCGAACATACAAAACGCACGGCTGAGTATATGGCACTACTCGAGAAAGAGAACCCCAGAGGCATGCGCAGGGTGAGTGAAGACGCTAGTCATTTGCCACCCATCGCGCGACCCGCAGCGTTGCCCATGGACTTTGACCCATTCCCTGAAATTAGTCCAATCAAGGCTGGGGAGAAGAAGAAGAACCGCAAGAGACGCAAGCCCGCGAAGTCAAGCAATGTTGTTGAAACAGTACCAGCGCACGCCGAAGATGATGTGGTTCAAAATGTAGCTCAAAGACCAAGTTCAGATATGGTCGATGTGCCACAAGAGGTACACCCAAATACCGCTGGGCCAACGAACAAGAAGAAACGCAAGAGACGGAAGGGCGTCCCAAGTAGCAACTTTGATGATGCTACGACTGACGCAGCAAAGATACCAAACGACGAGCCAGAGCAGAAGAAGCGGCGTTGATGTGACCCGCTGCTGCTTTGAGTACCTGAGTATGTGTACTCAATGCCACATACGCTTTATTTAGAAGGAAGTAACGGACGAATACGGTTACCTCATTATTTGAGCCTCAATGAGGCGCTAACTCCAGGGTTACCCCGCTTACTCGGTAGCACTGACTTGCACCCAGTTACCGAAAATTGCCGGAAAGGCTACCATACATGGGGAACGCGTCCACAGCTTTCGAAGCTAAGAAGCCGAGGAACCTCGAGTTGGTGCGAGGGGGACTTCGAGCCGCGGTTGCTGTGCAACAAAAGACTTTATAGGTGTTCCACTCTTCAGCATAACAATTGCACGTTGATTTTGCTGGATGCAAATCTAGGACTATCATCCGTTCCCCGTATACTTTGTGTCGTGCAGCAGTTGAGCCTGTGATTGCACAAAATGGCCACCATTGTTGACAGAAGGCCGGAGGGCATTATCTACCGCGCTGCAAAGACCTATCCAGTCCCGAACCTCGACGTTCTGACCCTACTCTTCGGTACGTACAAAGGAGATCAAGCGGCATCATTCGAAAGCCTCCGTGCCCTTGTGCCTTCAGAGCCCTCCTCGCCAGCGCTAACTAGTTGCAGATTCTGAGTACAGCTTGACAAAAGAAGACACGCCGATTCATATCTCCGCCGCCAATCCATCTCATGTACTGACAGTCGCTCGGGCGCGGAAACTCACACAAGCGACCTCCGCAGCCCTACGAAAGCATTTTGGCATCGGTAAAAATGGCCCCGGCAAGGACATATGCTCAGTAATCTCGACAGGGCATTATCTTCTACCCACGCTCTTCTACGGTATCATTGGCGGAGGAGGTGTGTTCAGCGCTGCATCCGCAGCAAGCACGGCAAGTGAGCTGTCGAAGCAAATAGTGAGCGCAGGGAGCAAAATACTAGTGGCGAACGAGGCAACGCGTGATGTAGCTGTTCGCGCAGCGGAGGAGGCAGGATGGGGGCCCAATGGCGGCGGTAGGGTGCTGGTGATGAGCGAAGGCGCAGAGTGGGAGTTAAGAGTCATTCAAAAGAATGGTAACGCAGGGGGGAACCTGATTGATCAAAGCGACCGATTGGATTGGGAGCGAATTACGGACCCTAAAGTGCTGGAGAACAGCCTCGTTGTGCTAATATACAGTAGTGGGACAACAGGTCTGCCAAAAGGTAACCTTCATCCATGCTGACAATGGGCAATCAGATGGCTAACTTAGTAGGCGTCAAACTTTCGCACACCAATCTCGTCGCCGAAGCCGTAATTCCAGGCGATATGTTCAAATCCTGGCTCACAACACGGAACGCCCGCACCGACAAAGCGCCTTTCGAGTACCGTACCATTGCCCATCTCCCCGTGGCCCATATCGCCGGCATTCAAGGCTACCTCATCAACCCTTTCTACCAGGGCGGGCCAGTATACTGGATGCCACGCTTCGACTTCGTTCAGTTCCTCGAGTACAACCAGAAGTACCGCATCACATTTTTCTTCACCGTTCCGCCCATCTACCTCCTTATCGCCAAGAGTCCCAACGTTACAAACCAATTCGCAACGCTAGAAGTCGCAATTAGCGGCGCCGCCCCACTGGGTAAGGACCTGCAGCACGCCGCCAGCCAAAAACTCGGCGGGCCCGAATGCTTCATCTCCCAAACATGGGGGCTCAGCGAGACCACTGGCAGCGCAACAATCATGCCCATGGACATGAGCGACGATACCGGCTCGGTCTCCCCTCTGATCCCCAACATGCTCGCCCGTCTGGTCGATGATGACGGCGCAGACGTCGAGCCTGGGAAGCCAGGCGAAGTTCTCGTTAAGGGGCCCGTGGTGTGCAAGGGCTACTACCAGAACGACGCTGCCAACGCTGAGGCATTTACTGGCGACTGGTTCCATACGGGCGACATTGCGGAGTTCCGCAACGGCATGTTCTACATCGTCGACCGTAAGAAGGAACTCATCAAGTACAAGGGTTTGCAGGTCGCGCCGGCGGAGCTGGAGGCGCTACTACTGAGCCATGAGGACGTGCTTGACGCTGCAGTGATTGGCGTTGATGCAGATGGGGGCACAAATGAGGTGCCGAGAGCGTACGTCGTTGCAGACCAGAAGAAGATTAGTGGACAGCGGATTATCGAGTTTGTGAAGAGCAATGTGGCCAGTCATAAGCAGCTGAGAGGCGGTGTGGTGTTTTTGGAAGCGATCCCAAAGAGTCCGGCAGGGAAGATTCTAAGGAAGGATTTGAGATTGCTGGCGAAGAGGGAGCAAGGTGCCAAGCTGTAAGATGAGCATGTAATTATAGCGATGGCAGTACAGGGAGGCATTTAGCCTGCAAGATATGAAATCGGAGCATCAACACTTCAGGCTGTCTCCGTCTGTTTTCTGATGCCTCACAATACAGGTGTGGAGAAATGGGATATCACAGGCTCCACCCAGCTGACTACACCCTTTATCCTCTACTCAGCAGCCACAACCGTCAGTCCCACCTCGAACAATCTCGAATCCCATGTCGAAACATCAACTGCAAGCCCTTTCTTGTCCTTCAGCAAAGCACCAGTACGCAAATGGAGAGGCGCCTCAAGTCCAAACTTCAATCGGTGGAAGCCAATCATGACTGATGGTGCCATCTTCCACTCCATATTCTCGTCCGTCTTAGCATAGAACCGTGACCCCATTTGTGGATCGGGGACTTGCCACATTGCGGTAAGGGCCCCTGGAATATTCTGAAAAGTTGCCTCTGCCGTAGCTGGGATGGAGTAAGCAAAGTCATTGCGAGTGTAATCCTTCTGCCACGAAGTAATGCGCCTGGAATCGTCTTGCGACTTCGTATACAAGAGCCAGCCGATAGTGATACTTTTGAGACTGCAAGACTTGCCCTGCGTCAAGACGAGCGTCATAGAATTCTGCTCCGTGTTGAGATCCTCGATGCTTAGCGTAACATCTAGTACACCGGGTACTTTGCAATCGAATTCTTTGATCCAAATTGCTCGACCAACTTCGTTTGGCTCCAAAGAAAAGTCGGTCTGCCACTGCTCGTCAAACGGATTGCGGCCATTTTCAAGAATTTCAGATGCGGTTATCTTCCTCTCGCCAATCTCGTATTTAGGGTAGCCAGGGAACGGTGGGAAGGAGATCCAGCTTGTTTGAGAAAATGACAGTTTGCCTTCCCCAGTGGCAGCCAAGTATGGTTTACCGCCTTTGGCTGGTGATGTGAGGGCTCTCAGACCAGTGCTTGTTTTGGCAGTATCAAGGGCAAAGCCGCTTATTGCCTGAATGAACTTCTCGTTCGGCGGTCGATTCCCATTTGGCACAGTAGAGTTGCTTGGTTCATAGTCGTTTGTGCCATTCGCGCAGTGGAAAGGCTGGTCCGGCCGACGTACATCGGTAGCTTTCAACCATGCTTGGATCTACATGCAGCGGGTCAGATAGAATTTCATGGCCAATTTCAGTGGAACAGGACTCACGTCATCAAAGCTCTTCTTCGCGCTTGCCAAGAATGGAGCTGCTGCCTCCTCTTCGCCGACCCAGATATGGACTTGTAAAGTCTGTAAGTCAAGTTCCAGCTGACTAAGGACTACGTTGAGCTTTGTGATAGCTGTGATAAGTAAGCAGCGGTCTTTGGTGTAAATTTTGTGTACATCTCACCCCCAACTAGGCGAGCCAGAGACCACATGACTCCATTCATATCCCTTCTGAACGAAGTCAACCCCCAGTAGAGCTTTCCCATGGTGTCTATTTTACTCTCTGATTCCTTGGCTTTGTGGTTGAGTTCGTCGTGCTTCAACAGCAAAGCGTTGATCATATGGGCCTCTTGGATAAGTCTGGTTTCAAATCCCGTGGCGTCTCTGTCGACGTACCTCGACGCTCCATTGATGCCGCTGTGTTGCGCTTGCGACATGGCATTGAGCGCATTGATCCATCTGCCGATCTGGTCGTCACTCTGACCGGGCGGAAAGATGAGCTTGCCATCCTTGATTTCAAGTGGCCGGCTGTCTGCAAATGCCTTCAAGTCGCTCCAGGCTTCTTTTGACTGTTTCCAGGTCACGTTCTCTCTATTTGCAAAGTATTGCACATCCTTAAAATCAAATTTCTGTTTTCCTTCTCTGAGTTTCTTCGGAGTGAGATCTGCCCAGGTATGCATGCCGCATTTTCTGAACGATTCGCACACTGAAAGGCGAATTTGGAGTTCCTTTTCTAGTAAGAATCGGTCCTGCAAAATTCCTTTTTGCTCTTCCACAAGTACGTGCCATTTCTCTGTCAATGAAGATATGTTCTTGTTGCCATCGAACTGTGCAAACACCCATAGATTCTACGAACAAGAAAGTCAGCGTCCACTCTTTGTAATGTCTTCGCTGAGCAGAACTCACTACGTTTGCCACGAATACGTTGTCCAGGTCTTTTCCATCATCTTTACTGCTTCGTTTGAGAAGCTGTTTAATATTGGCTCGAAGATCCGAGGCGTTGCGTAAAGACCTTTGCAGTGGCGAGACCTTCGGTACGCCGGCTCTGGGTCTTGTTGTCAGACCTTCGATCACAATTTCCGGGTCGGGATCCGGGGGAACATGGAGCTGTGAGCAATCTTCAATCTTTGTGAAACCCGGCTGATCTGCTGCAATCTGTCTGGCTTTGCACTCATCAGCCACCTACATCGTTCGCAGAGATCTGGGTAGCCCGTACCTTTGGCAATGAGTTTCGAGATCTGATCGATACATCTGGGTACAGAGACCCTCAGTTGCTCTATATATCCTTTCTGTTTGGCTTCATCTTTCCACAGAAAATCCAATAGCTCCTTGTACAATCCTGTGTTCAAAGATGCTGTGTTCGAGGTCACATTCCAAAGTGCGGCGTTCGATGTTGCCGTATTTGAAGGTACCGCCTTTTCCAGATCCACAGTATTGATACCGAGCCAGTTTCCCTTTGCTGTAGAATGCTCTAGTAGTTTGCATGCAGCATCAAATTGATCTTTCAGCTGTGATGTTGCAGCCATGGCCGTAGGCTACGAAATGAGATCGGCAAAAGCAGTAGCACTTGTTTGACGAAGACCGTGAAGCAGGATTGTAACCACGTGTATGTATTTCCTCATTCCAAAAGACACAGCCGCCTAATGAGCTGCCTGTGTGACTACGTGCAAGTTGCATGAGTAGCTTCGCTCATCGTGAGTCTAGGCCATAAGCTCAAGCGAGCTGACGCCTGGTGTGCAGGTTTGACTTTTATCAAAGCTGAGTACTCCTGGATAAGAAGACCCCTCCTGGAGGCCTCATGATGTCGCGTAGAGTGTAGTAGTAGCCTGAAACAGGTGGCCTCGGAATCTGGAGATGCAGCATGTGCCTCTGTGATAGGCTGACGTGCTTTGCGCCCCAAGCCTGCTGGTGTTAGCTTTGGGGGCTGGGCCGATGCAGCTGTAGATCTGGGCTCTGCTGTCCTTTGATCTTTGCCAATAGCATGGATGTAGATAACATGCGCGACTCAGCTCAGTGTCCATCGTAGCTTATTGACCCGTGACTTGCCTCAGCTGCGGGGCCGCCAAGACACCAGACATTAAGTAACGGCTAAGGATGGTCTAGCTCTAGCCACTGTTCTACCATCTAACGACATTTTGAATTGCTAGAATATGCAAGCAAGATAAGATCTCCAAGTTGGCTGAGCTGAACACTTCAGATGGTAGTTCGCCCTAGTGTAGTGTGATCCAATCAGGCTGAGAAAGTTTCGGCACATTGCGCGGACGCATGAATTGTATTTAGTGGCTGTACACTATGGCTATACACTATCAAGGCGCTTAAGGTCGCTACATACCGCAGCTCCCACACTCAGAGGACTAGCTTAAGGTTAGGCAGTAGCCCGAGTAACAGTCATTGACCATTATTGCTCGCCAGGTTCTAGCAACATTATTTCGCCAATTCGAGATGACGTGCACTAGAAGTCCAATTGAGCTGGTGCATAATCTTGAGCTGATACAACGTTCCACTGCTGCTGCATTAGTAGAGCGCAATAGAACCGGGCAGCAGCGCAAGTGCAGACGTTCGCTAACATCCAAGCTGAACCTGCATCAGCCTTGCTTGATGTAGTTCTTTAGCGTAGCCGAGGGGTACATTCGAGATGTGGGAGGATCGCGATTCAAGCTAGATCATCTGCTGCAGCTTGCTCTTTACAGGCCAAGGTGTAGTCGGATAGTACTCCATGCGCAGGAATTGGTCGACGTCAGAAGCGAAGCCTGCCGTATTATAGCTCCATCTTTGGTTTCTGCCGAAGCTTAGCTGTGCTTTATCAATGTTGAGAGCAGTGGTCGAGACGCTTTGGTTTACTCCTCTGATCTTAGTCTCTGCGAACAATCAACAGTCAACCTCATCGTCTGTGCCTGTCACATCATTTTGGCAAAACTATGGTCAACGAAGATTTTGTGAAGCCCCTAGACAGTGACATATTCCACGAAGACCTGCCTCGAGTGGAGTGGTCAGATCGCCGGTCATGGGGCAAGACAGTGAGCCCGCTCGACTCTTCCCAGTACTCAGCTAAGCAATGACGTGAAGCACCTTGTACGCGCCGAAACATTCGATCTTTTTAAGGACGTCAAGAACATCGCCACCGACCCCAGGGATCTACCATCTGCGACCGGTATAAGCATATACTGCGACTCTGTGACGTACAGCGGGCCCCTGGCGGCTGGCGTACTGAATTTAATCGATCTTGCGTTCCCCTGGAAAACGCTGAGATATTTGCACATCTACTCTCGCGACTTCCTGGCTTCAGTCAATGGTCTCAAAGCCATTACTCTGTCCGGCCAGTATGAGGTCAAGATAAGTATTGTTGCGGTCTCTCTACCTCCGGGTCTACCTGTCATTCCGAAAGGGATAGAGAACTCGCCTGCAGAATGGCCACCTTATCAGAGGTCGAATCGGTGCATGCGACTTGCATTGAAGAACAAGGGTGCGTGTCGAGAAGTTGAGCTCGTCCTGGGTGAGGTAGGATGGAGAATCAGTATTAAGCCGCCAGGTACGGTGGACATGCAGCCGTTGCAATCTGTGCCGCGACTTGAGCTGTTGGAGCCAACAGTTGCCGAACTGTATATGTACCGTGACGCAGCCGAAAAATTGAAGTATGCTTTTGAGAAGCTTGACTAGGCAAATGAAGTGTTGCTAACTCTGTCAGGATGCTTCCTAAGTTGTTGCAACTCCAGCTTCTGGCTGTAAGCTCCGAGGTCTTTGAGAATAGACCCACACCACAACTGTTGTCAAGGACTATGAGCAGACTACAGTTCGTTTCACATTGCATACGCAATTCAGTAGAACTTAGCGGCCTGACATACGACGTCAATAGGCTACTCCAGCGCATTGAAGCACCGCATAGGTATCCTCGCTTATTCTCGCAGAAAAGCATCAGAACCCCCTTATACGCTCCTCTCTTCAAACCGGACGTCTGTTTGGTCGAGGTGAACCGGTGCCTTGAACAAGTCAAGGAATTAGATGGTCAAATTTCCGATTTATCGACTCAGATCACCTTGACCGACCTTTTGAAGAAGAATTTCGTAACGGTTGTTGACGCGCTTGCACAGAATGAGGCGGGCTATGTCAACGTGAGCGGTGCAGGGGCAGCCGTGATGGACGCTGCACAAGATCTGGAGCGAAAACGCGCTGACATGGAGACATACACGAACAATACCAGGATTGAGAAGCAGAGGTTCGATGAAGGGCTCAAGAAGTTGGCTCATGAAGAGGTGAGCATATATAACTTGTGGTTGCTTTTAGGTCCTTGCTCATTGTCGACAGGAAGCACAGGCAATCACAGAGCTATGGATGACGGTCGGTGAACTTGCAGTGGGAATTGTCGTCACTTTCGCGAGTTAGTCACTAGATTTCCTTCTGAATTGGCGCATCAGCATACTGACTGGTATTTCTTGCAGGTGGTGGAGCAGCCGGGGCCCCAGCAGCTGCTAAAGTTGCTGCAGATGCAGACCAAGTAAATCACGCCTCACATGTTCTTTGCTTACAAAACAGCCAACTTACAACTACTACAGACGATAAAGAAGGTCTCAAAAGTCAAGAAGACCCTGCAAACCCTCTTGGAAGTTCTCAAAAAACTTGGTGAGGTTGCCGGCGATGTCGGACCAAAATTGATGGCTGCGTACCAAAACCAGAGCACCTACAAATTGCTCGGCAAGCCTACGGAGGCAAGCGATAGGAACGAGAAGAACAAAGAAGCGGGGGATAGCGTGTTGGACTTAGCTGATTCTGGTCCCAAAGGTCAGTCTGTCTATTGTCGATTATTAAGTTTTGTTATGCTAAATAGGTGCAGAGCAAACATCGCTGAAAAGCGGCTGGACTGACATTCTTGGTATGGAAGCTAGTGTACGTAACGTCATTGCGTACTGCGTAGTACATTTGCTCATTGGACTAAACAGTGGGATGAGTACCGTGTTAACATCGGTCTGATGTTTGACCTCGTAAGTGGTCCAGCCAATACTGCACGATCCAACTGACTTCGGGTAAAGGTCAAGGAATTATTCGCAGGTAAGACCATAGATGGCATGCAGTCCTACCGTCAAGCCCTCGAGACTCAGGTGATACGCGGCAAAACAGTCTTAGCCGCGATGAGAAAATGGCAGACCTCGGTGCAGACCTTCCTCGCGCTGGAAGGCGAGAAGGTGGCGCGTGAGAAGCGACGCAGCGAACTCAAAGCCACAGCTGAGCGCCTTGGGAAAGCGGACAGCGAAAGGATGAGATTCCGCAACGAGGCGCGCCTTGCGTATCAACGAAGTCTTGTCGCCGCTCGCAGAGCACTCTTCATTTCCATCTATGACACAGCTCTAGCGCATGCATACACAAAAGGGACCATGGACTTCCCTCCGAATCTGGTCAATCCGTCCCTGACCGATATATCATCGCATGTGGCCCGGGCAGACAGCTCCACACCAAGATTTCGCCAGACGATAGATGCACTGCAGAAGGCCGAGACAAGCAGAAATGAGGAAGAACGCAATCTACAGATGTCAAACCCGAGAGCCACCGTTCATACAGGTATGAAGAACGTCTTTCCTGCCGGCTGGAAAGAACTCGCAATACCTTCTGGACGCATCACTTTCTCTGTACCTCCAGGAGAGACATTGGAGGTAGACCAGCAGTATTATCGAATACGAACGACTGGTGTCTGGTACGTGTGCTATAGGGGATGAATTAGACAAGTTCGCTGATGAAATATTAAAACAGGGTTCACGTTTTCACAGGTGGCAAGCCGATTCTGGGCATCGACTACTTCATGAGCGTTGGGCCGTTGATGCTCACTAGGAATGAAGGAAAGGAGATCGCAAGTTTCTATTCTGCCACAAGATCGCTGCGAGGACAGACCGGTTCGAAGCATTTCTGGAAGGAGCAGCATGGTATCATCGAGCCAGCGTTGTTCTCTGAAATCACTATTGGATTCACACCAAAAAAGTTGGTGGATGCAATCCTGTCACAATCGAGACAACCGTCAAATTCAACCATGGGGTCGGCAGGTCAGACAAAGCAAGAACCAAAGACGACACTAGCTGTTTTAGAGAACACTGGCTTGCTCGAGCAAATGAAGTCTGCATTTGCTAAGATTGATAAGATCCAGGTCGACTTCGAATTTGAGGGCATCGCGCGGGGCGATTGAGATAGCACGCAGTCGGCGCAATGCCCTTTTCATTTATTAGCGGCAACATGATTGTTGGTGATCTTTGGCTTTGGCAAACGAAAGAATTGATTCTGGATTCGAATCCTATCAGTGCCGAGTGAAATTTTTGTATGTTGATTGTAATTATTTGACGTCCCTGCCAACTTTCATGGCGAGGAACGGCGTAATCACAAGGTAAAAGATGGGAATGCTGCTAGCACTTCTTATAAGTGTGCTCAACCTTGTTGCGCTCTGATCTCGTTGGTGGTGCGTTCTATGGTCTTGATTTACATGGCCAGAGAGATCTACTGGTCGTCCTACTTTACAATTTCATTTCATCGACTCCATGAAGTCAAGGCCAGAGTCAGGAAATGCATCCGACTCAAGAAACATGAACGGATCGAAGGTGGAATCGAGCAGAAATTGGTCGAGATCAGAGACCGGGTCTACAGTACTTGTGGTACCATTTGCGTGAGGATCCCAGTCATTTGCCGTACACGTCCCTGCAGCTTGCTTCGATGACTGCCCGGTAAGCCCATGGCCAGATCTTTGAAGGAGTACATTCTGACGAAGTGCAGTCAGGGTAGCAAGACATGCTTTGACAGACTCGTATTGTGGCAGGCCCTCGGTCAGGATTTTTGTACAACTCATCCAGCCTTCCTGCCATTGCTCTTCGCCAAGAGCATCAAAAATCGGAGAAGAGACACCAGCTAGCAAAAGGACCATCGCGGCCGAACGTGTGTAGAACACATTATACCACCACGCACCTGTCACACCAGTGGACGTGTAAACCTTCACAGCGTTGATCAGCTCTAGCGCCGTGCGAAGGCATGCCAATGCGCATCGAACATCGAATGGCTCGGTATCTGCAAAGTCTTGATTGATGGAAGCCAAAACAGCGCCATTTTTGGACGTGGTTGCCCTACAAAATTGCAGAAACAAGGGACGAAGCAGAAGAATGCGCGCGTGCAGGACTCGGACATGTAGAACATGTGACTGGCGGGCAGCTATGTCGTTTGATCGGCCTTCCTGATACGGCTCAGGGGGTAATTTCCACAGAAGCCCTCGCGGTATATCCTGAGTATATTGAGCCAATTCGTCTTCGAAACCTCGCATAAGTTCTTCCCTCCTGTCGTCTTCTGCGGAAAGTGGTCCGTCGTGATATCCATCATTGATCATGTAGATGTTCAGCAGGATCCGCCCTACAATTCGGTACAGTTTTACAGTTTGTGTGAAGAATTCGATAGAGAGCAGCCTCTGCTCTGCCTCCAAAATCAGAGTCTCAGCGGGGCCATCGAGCACGCTTGGCAGACTGCGAGCTGAAGTGGCTACGAGCATTGCGGGTCTTCCCAAGGTCATGCTCACAATTACATCCATAGTGACACAGCCGTGCCACACACGTCTCCTCATCTCACGTTCGGCGAGATCGAAAGTTCTCTTTAATCTGTCTTCTTCGACATGCAAGCCAAGTCCTTGTGCGAGCCGACAGGCTAGGCCGATTGAAGTCCAGCACTTGTTTGGCCAATTTGTAGATTGGAAGTACTGCGTCAATAACAGAAGTGTCTGGACCACGGCTATGTTGCCGCTGTCGAACAAATCAAGTCTCAAAAGATCTTTTGACTTAGCCAGACATGCAGACGAGAGACGCTCTTTCTCGGTCAGTGATAGATCGGAGAACTGCATGCCAAGCGCCAGAGCGGCATTGAAAGCGCAATGGAAGATGACGGACGATGGCCCTGATTCGTTTGAGGCACCAAGCCCCAGCCCTGACCTAGTCCGAGAACGATGTTCGATTGGAGGCTTCCAGAGCTCCTCATAAGCTTGGTCGAAGGAGTCTTTATGCAGGAATGGGTATAATATGTGGACCCGACTCCAGTATAAAGACATGAGGTTGTCAGACAGTTCTCTGGGAAGGAGCGAGAAAGATTCTGGCGGCAGGTAGCCTGTCGTGAATGAGTTCGATGACTGATCGGCCAGAGTCGCATCTCCTGAGCCCCGTAATCCGGGCGTTGTCGACTCCTGTAGAATGGAGCCGTACATTTGACGGGTGAACCCAAGTGCTGATGAGCTGCCGTAAAAAGTTTGGCCATCATCGGGTTTGATGACGCCAGCATCGCCACCCATTGCATCGACAAAGCCATGCTCGGCGGAACCTCTCTCTTCATCAGGAAGCAATCTTGGATCAATATTGCCGAATGATTGGTAATGATATTGTTGTTGTTGTTGTTGTTGTTGTTGTTGTTGTTGTTGCGGTTCGGTGGGAATGCTTTGGGTGGTAGACAATTTCAAGATAGTCGCGCGTGCGTTGTTGAGCTCTTGCTCCAATTGAGCTACGCGATTTACCAATGAGTCGACATAAGCATTTGCGCTGTTGATATCTGGCGTGGCCTGGTAGATGCATTGTTGCGAGCGCTTCGAACATGCCTCACAGGTTGGCTTTTTGCCGTCGCAGCGAATCTTGCGGCTGCGACATGGCTCACATGCAGTGGTTGTGAGCTTCTGCCGCTTTCGTGGTTGAACTGAAGTTGCAGATGTGGTTGAGGCCATTCAATGTTAGGGTGAACATATGCGATAGTGGTGTTGTGATGATGTGTTCGTGAGGTCTGCTCGTTCAAGGATCACGACGCTAGCGTAGTGCAAATCAAAGGGCAAGCTGAACGGAGGAATGAGCGAGCTCATAACACGCAAGTCACATGTTAGAGCGATTGAAAAGTGCATGCAATTCTTGCATTCATGATGGTTTCATCCATCTATCGTAGCACCTCTGTCGTCATAACTAATATTACAATGTACAACAGCAGCTCCTCGTGCTGCCAAGCTTTTTGAAATGCGTGAGAGGGGAATATACAGAGGTATGCTGTGGAGAAACGCACAACCCGTGCTATACGACGTACACAATAACGCCGTGCCCAATGTACCATGCCCACATATAACCATCCAGATGTAGCCGTACCGGACCAGACAAATACTCATACAAATGCGAGTTCACAAGCTCTCTAAACAAGGGAGCTGTCAAAAGGTGCAAGGTATAAAATGCAGTGCTTAGGCATTCTTGACAACGCCAACCTTGGCAGGCCTTAGCACACGTCCGTTCAGGTAGAAGCCCTTCTGCTGAGTGAAGAAGACGGTGCCGTCCTCCTTGCCTGGCTGCGGTGCCATGAAGACGGCCTCGTGGACGTTGGGATCGAACTTCTCGCTGGCTTCAGAGGGGTCGAAGCGCTCGAGACCGTGCTTCTTCAGTGTGTTGATCAGGATGCCGTCGGTCATCTTGACGCCCTCGTGCAGAGAAGTCAGGTCTTGGTTGTCACCCTTCAACTTCTCGGGCGCAACAGTTGAGAGGGCGCGGTCGAGGTTGTCGACGGACTCGACGAGATCGCGGGCGAAGCGCTGGATGGCGAAGTCTTTGGCGGCCTTGGTCTCGCGCGCTGTGCGCTCCTGGAGATTGCGGAAGTCGGCGACTGAGCGAAGGTACTTATCCTGCCATTGATGTCAATTTTCGTTCATTTCGAGATGGATCAGAGCCAACGATACCTTCAGGTCGACAATCTCTTTGTCCTTCTTCTCGAGCTGCTCCTTCAGTTGCGCGGACTCATCCTTGGGCGCATCCTCCTTCTTCTCTGCAGCCTCTCCCTCCTTCGCTGCTGGTGCGTCCGAGTACCATCTGATGGCAGGTGCAGCAGCTCGTGTGCGTGCGACTTGCTGTCTGATGGGCGCAAACGCGGCAGGGCGGACAATGGCCAGTCTCGAGGCGCGGAGGAGGCTTCTTTGGAACATTGTGGCGGGCGGTGTGTAATGGGAGATGGAGTAAAGGTGGCAGAGGCGTTGGCGCGGGCGCAAGGTGGAGGTGATGTGATGGTACAGACGGTAGAAGCTCCCAGAGACAAAATTTCGGAGGTCATCGCGGAGGGACCGTGCCACCAGCGGCGTCCCGCACCTCGGCCTGTGACCCGAATAGCTCCTGGGGCATTCAAGCCTCCAGCTTCCACACGATGCGTGATGCGTAATGAGACCCTCGCCGTCTCTTTCCCTGCGCATCCGCGCCCACGCCGTCCAGAATGACACGCCTAATCCTAAGGCCGCCGCTATTCAGGCCTCGATTCAAGCCGCGTACTACAGGGGCGGTACCTCGCGCGCCGTCTTTTTCCAACCCCAGCACCTTCCACAGGATCGCGCAAAGTGGCCTGGAATCTTCCTGCAAATAATGGGCAGTGGTGATCTTTTTGGCCGTCAGCTGGACGGTATGGGAGCTGGGATCTCCAGTCTCAGCAAGATCTGCCTTGTTGAGCCGTATGGCAAGAGAAAGCCTGTTTCCAAGCAAGCAATTGCCGAGAGGCTTCAGTACCGGACCCTGGATGGAGCACGAGATTTGCTCCAGAAGGTCACTGCTCGAGGAGAAGCTGTGGACGGCATTGATATTGATTATACGTTTGTTGGTCTGGGTATTGAGAACGACGAGGTGGATGTAGCAGGCAATTGTGGCAACATGAGCAGCGCCATTGGGCCGTACGCCTACAATGCTGGCTTGCTACCACCACGAATATATGCTCGAGGCAATGGCGAAGTCACAGTCCGAATACGTAACACAAACACCGGCAAGATGATCAATGCGACCTTCGATGTCGCTGGCGGACAAGCTGCTGTCGTTGGCAACTACACAATTGACGGCGTGACTGGGCCTGGCTCTAAGATCAAGTTAGACTTTGAACAGCCATACGGCAGTAAGACCGGTAAGGTGCTGCCTACCGGAAATAGGATCGATCGCATTCTGGATTACAGGGTCAGCTGTGTCGACGGCGCTAATCCTTGCATCTTCATACGTGCAAGTGATGTTGGTGTAGACGGCACCATCCTGCCTAATGACTTCAACAAGCTACCAGATAAGCTCGCTCTACTCGAATCCATACGCAAATCTGCCGCGGTGATTATGGGTATCGCTGCCAACGAAGACGACGTCCCTCGCACAATCCCCAAGATTGGGCTGGTTTCCATGTCTTCAGAGCATTCTGTCCTGTCTGGTCAGACACTCCAGACTTCGCAAACTGATCTCGTAGTTCGCTTCCTCTCTGACACGCAACCGCATCGCGCCATCCCGCTCACAGCAGCTTTGACCACTGCTGTCGCAGCACGTATACCTGGCACCATTGTCGAACAGCTGCTTACGCCTGAGCCTGTTATGGATGGTGCAATCACCATTGGCCATGCGAGCGGCAGATTGCAGGTTGATGCCACCATGGACAAGGATGGACTCACACCTGTCAACGCTACAGTGTACAGGACGGCGAAACGCCTTTTTGAGGGGACGACGTTTTGGGTAGACAACATGAGCAAAATCGAAGATACTGCACTACGAAGCGCTCATGGAAAGCACGGCACCCATTCACTCGGCATGGCGTTTGTACTTGAACGTCGTGGTCAGTCAGCTGAGAAGCTACTGGCTGGAGCAGAAGATGAAGAAGTTGAGCAAACCGAACAAGAATCCGAGTCATTCGAACAGCCCGGCTTCACTAAAGTGCGAAAATATTCATCTACCGGCAAATACAAGGACGCAGCACCTGCCGGCATCTGTGCACGCCCAGACCTAGTAAATCAGATTGACCGCCAGGGGAGCACAGTCCAAAACAACATAGATCCCATGCCAGAGTCGAACCAAGACACCGAGGTCGCGGAAGAGGTGCAATCTGACCACGAGCCTGGCCGAGTCAAGGGTAGAGAATGGCACCGTTGGGCAAAGCAACACGCCAAAGAGAAGAAGAACTTGCGTATGGATGCCCAGAGGCAAGAGAGAAGAGAGAGAAAACTTCAGGCTGCCGGAAAACGAAGGTCAAGATCTGATCATATCTTCGATGAGAAAATTTTCTCATCCGAGGAGAATGTCTCAAGAGTACAGCGAAAGGGACAGCAGGAGTCAAATCCTGAGGCGAGCAAGAGCAAGAGCGAGGGCAAAATTGTAGAAGTGGAGACGACCGAGAGCGAAGAGATCGCAATGAAAGAGATGATCGACCGCGATCGCGCCCGCGAAACTCGATGGGCCCGGGTCTCTTTCACGAAGAAGAATGACTTGTAGTAGCAAAGCAACGCTACCTCATGTCAAATTATACCAAAATACATCGTATCACAATATCCATCATAACACCTTTTGTCGCTTCAGCGAACCGCCGTGACGACTCCCCTTTCAGCTTTTATCCCACTACAACTTCTTAAACCCGCCAGTTGCGCACACATCCAAACCCGCCCTTCTACCCTCAAACCTTCATATCCGCAGAGTTCCCGTCTGGGTTCCATTACACAGCCAAGCCATTCTATACACCCAACCCCTCCCCACCCACCTGTGGCCAAATCAAGGCTTCGTAGCATCCTCTCCCCAAGCCGAACCATATAAACGTCTCAACTCAAATATACACACGACCGCGAACAAACATTCTCCATCTTACCATCTATAGATATGAATTGCGGACTTGGTCGGCATTCATGCCCCAAACCACGCGCACCGAAGAATCACGGTGACTCTCGTCCACCCTTCGTCTTGAACAGGATGCCGTTTCTCTTGCGCGGCTGGACCGACTTGCTTGCGCGTACGCATGGTTTGCTGGGACTGGCTGGATACGATGTGCGTCTATGAAGGAGTGTGTGTGGTGTTGAGATGCGGCAGGATAGGGGTGCGCGGCGTTGACGTGCGAGGCTTGGGTAAGACTTGGGGAGGGTGTAGATTGTGGAATGATGGGGGTTTATGGGCCCGAGTGGAGGGGTCAAGGGGGGTCTGAATGAGTGTGTGAGGGTGTAAGAATGCTGTGTTCATCTTGTACATGTTATAAATATTGGAATCTGCTATGTTTGGGCGCGTGAAAGTATGGCTTTGACACCCAGTTTTATTTTTGACTATGGTTTGACTGTAGTTTTGACCGTATTGTGAGTGGTTAAGTCCGTTCTCTACGTCTGTCTGCACTAATAGTCTGGCATAAGACTTGAGCGCGTCTGTTGAAGCCTGAGTTCTGGTCCTTCACTACCATCTATACATGTTGATGTATTCGTGCAGTGTTAGCACGATGTAAGTGCACGCTCATAGCCCCCCCCCCCCCTCCCGGGGACTTGGATATGTTCCCCATCCGAACTGCATTCTTGACAACACTGTTTGCTCCCTTGCAATAGAATAATCTACCCACGTGCCCAAAACGAGTCTTCGCTGCATTCTCCTCAAGTGACTTCAAGATCAGGAACTGCATCTCGCTATCTCCAAACGTCTCGTTCGTCCTTCCAACCGCAGAGCCTCCATAACAGAAACTTTTGACGCAGGGCCGACTTGCATCACTTGCATAAAGCTGCATCCATTCAGCCTCACACTTACTCAGTCGAAAATTTAGAAAGGGCCTCGCCTGTCCTTCCTACCTTAACACAAACTTCACAGCAGAAGCTTTTGACGCAGGCCCGAACTCGTATCACTCGCATCAACATTGCCCTGCATGCATTCAGCCTCACAAGCGCGCCGGCTCTACACAGCCGAAACGCTATCGCAGTGTATACACCGCCACTGGACGCAAAGCTAGGGACAATATTGAGTTCCTGAGATGAATGTTCTTCGGGCCTTCCCTTCGCCGGCACAAACCTAATGCACATCATTTTCCACGAGGCGCCACGCAGGGTCTGTTGAGGCGATTCTACGCCGCACACGCTGTTCTATCGGTCCTGCTCAACGTTTATATATTGGTTCTCGTAACGGGATCGGAGGGCTTGTGGCGCTGGACACGTGCTTGCCTTAGTGTTCCGTGCAGCGTGAGCGATCGATTACAGTTTGCTTGGCGTTCCGGGCGCGCTGAATGATTCGATACGGTTGTATCTCCATCATTGGGAGCTTGCGTGTGCAATGGTGGAGCATGGAGAGGAAGGTTTCGGTAAGTGATCGAGGCGTGGGCGGAGCGGAGCGGAAAATAGAGAAACGCCGATGTTGAGCCGCAAATGCATGGTCATTGCAGGCTCGATCTGATATCATTGTGAAGTGTTGCTTGGTGTTGATATGGTTTAGTGGCGTGCACTAGTTGGTTGCTTCTGGAAACACCTAGCTTGCGGCGGGTGGTGCGCGGCTGACTTTTCCGCCAGAGTCTCTGCTGACACCACCGTGGAGCCCGTGGCCGGGAGTCTCGGCGATGCAAATCTTGAAAGCTACACTGTTGAGCCTCATCTCAATAAACGATGAAGTGAAAAATGTCTAGCGCGATCAGCGGATTCCACGGAGTCATGACTACACCATAAGTCGGAATCGCTCTGCGAACATTGCGTAAGAATCTTGAGATGAAAACTGTGGAGGATGAAAATCGGAGATAACCAATTCGCATCTACATCTTGCAAACTTGTCGAAACGCCGGTCACGGTAGTGTACATCTGGTACTGAGTCAGTCATGCATAGCCAAGTTATCAAACGCTCGGACGATAGCTTCGATAAGCAACAAGATCTATCCGCAGACCCTGAGACCCTGAACTTTTGACCCTGAGATCGCATAATCATCGAGCTGGAGATGAAGGACACGAAGCCTGACGCGATCACAAAACCACGTGGTGTAGGAAGCAGCCGGAGGCTAGTAACGGTACTTCCCTTGACTGTCTGTGAGACCTCAATATGTTAGGAGACTGCACATGTGGAGCTCCCGGATAGGAGATTACTCAGACTCCGAGGAGGGTCAGCGGAAAGAAAGACCCGCCAATGTGCGAAGGAAGTGCGGTGCGCACGAGCTCGAACGTCTGGCACCTCCGCAATGTCCTTACTCGTACTGTCGATCGTCGATCGTTCGCAGATCTCGGTGTTGCATACAAAAGCAGTCAAGCCACGAGCCCTTCTAGTGTACCAAAAATCAAAAGCTGAAGCACTGAAGTTTGGGACGCTTGCGGTCCGAAGTGAACATGAGAGACGTTCGAAGGTCTTGAACGCGGAGAAGCAGTAAGCATCATGGGCGATCAGAATATCGGGAAAGCTGCACCTTCAAACATCGATTTAATGCGCCTGAGCTGGAGATAGCTGGTTTGAAGACGATATAAAGTTTGGCCGGTGCGGTCCATATCGTGCTAGCTGTGTTAGTGCAATGCACGCTCGCAAAACATGTGTCGCCTTGCCACGAAACGTCAAACCCTTTGACAGCGGGTTAGAATTCTGCCACAGCCTAGCGGTAGGCAATAATTGGAAATTCGCAATCATTAATGCGTGTTTAGTGCGACAAGCTTCTCAGGTCTTCGACAGCAGCGGCTTCACCATGTGGCGGATCGCGATCTGTGAGTGTGCAATATCTCGTTCGACTCATCAAATAGCCCGATAATCGGCAAAGTCCGCAATGCAGTTTTGGCCCATACTCCTGAACGCCAGTAACGAATGAAAGCATATGCTCTTGTGGGGTATACCGGATCTAATCAACGGGCGCATGCTTGAAGAGGAAAGACACGCTCTCGCCGTTATGGGTACGTCTGCAGGCTTCGGCAAGCTACACAGCGGTCAGAGATCATAGCCCTAATAATGGTTGCTCACATGTTCACTTACAGTGGGACTGATGTCGATCGTCTCAATGCGGTCGCAAACCTCCTTCTTCGCCTCGTGTGGTACTGTGTTGGTCACTACGATCTTCTTGAGACGGCTACCATTCAGAGCTTCAATAGCGTTCCCGCTCAAGATTCCGTGCGTGACGATTGCGATAGCATCCTTTGCTCCGCCTTGGTCAATCAAAACGCTTGCGGCTTTAACGAGAGTACCACACGTGTCTGCCATATCGTCGACAAGAATGGCAGTCTTGCCTGCCACTTCTCCGACGAGTGTCATTCTAGACACTTCGTTGGGACGAGTGCGCTCTTTATGAATAAGCGCAAAGGGCAAGTTGAGGCCATCAGCGATAGACGTGGCCCTGTACCGGAATTAGCATTGCAAACCAACAAATGGCGCACATAGCGTCCGAAGGCGTGATCACAAGCCATCTCAGTTCTGTTGCAGTGTGGTGTTGCACTTCACATGAGCGCGTTTCACAGGAGCTTAGGCCACAGGTAGGACTTGCTCACCTCTTCGCACCTCCAGCATCCGGACTGACGATCACACAGTTCTTTACATCCAAATTCTCGCGAATCCATCTTAGCGTGCTAGGCTCAGCATAAAGGTTGTCGACAGGGACATTGAAGAAGCCCTGAATCTGACTGGCGTGAAGATCCATGGTAATCACGTGGTTGCAACCGGCAGTTTGAAGCATATTGGCCATCAACTTGGCTGTGATGGGCGCACGAGACTTGTCCTTCTTGTCCTGGCGGGCGTAGGGAAAGTTCGGAAGGACGGCAGTGATACGACGTGCGGATGCAGTCTTGCACGCGTTGATCATAATCAGGAGCTCCATAAGAGCATCGTTGATATCGCCAGGTGGGGTAGATTGCAGGATGAACACTGTCAGACAATGAGCTACGGTGAATCACGTGATTGAAAATGACAGTGATGCATACCATCCTCATCGCGAACGGATTCACCGATGGTGACGGAGGTTTCCTGGTTCGAGTACTGAAGGACTAGGATCTTGGTAAGCTCAATACCAAGCCTGTAATCAGTCGTCAGTGCTGTACTAAGGTATGAGAGCAATACAGAGCAAGTATGTCCGGACTGGCTTGTGGGATTTTGACACGTTGTAGGTGAGAGCGGCAACTGATTTGCGTGCTACCAGTTGAATTGTTTGGATGTCTTGTCAAGCATGAACGCAGAAACCAACGCGCCAAGATGGGCTTTCGATCGTTCGGAGAAGGCAGAACCTACCTGTCAGCAACCAGCTGGGCGAGCTGAGGGTAGCTGTTGCCAGTAAGCAGCTTGATGCTGTTTGTCGCCATGGTGATGATGTGGTGAGTGTGTTGATTCAGTCAATTATTGCGTGTCGTTCCAGTCGAAACTTTTTGAGGTGGTCTGTGCGAGGACCCCGCTAAGCCTCCAACCGGAAGCCCTATCCCTGGTGGATGCGGAAGGGATGGCGAGAGCTGCCCTGCCAGATTTACTGTCTTTACTGAAAGTGGACTTTGACCTGGATCAGACATCTTTCCCAAACATACCACATGATGCATACGGTATGGTGGCGAGCATCGTATGGGTGGGACTTTTGAGGCTGCGCGCTCAAGCGCAAGTTCACCCGGCAGACGTTCCGAAGCAGGTTCCACCGCCTCGGTTGAAACCTTGAAACACGATTGTTGAGCGTCCAGAATAATTCGTTGCCGTAATCTCTATACCGTAATATTCTCTGCCTCAGATGAACAACAATTTGTGTATCCACACGCGAGCCGATATCCGAACAGGTGGCCATCGAATGTCATTGTGACGCTTTACTCAAGTTCCGTCGTTGCTTCTGCTGATTGAGATACGAACTGCATTTGGACTAGTCTTCAAAAGCCCTGGACGTTTTGGGGATCTTGCAAACGTCCCGGTGCCGTTGAAACATACTATTGCTGTAGTATAAGGAACCCAGTCTTACGATGACCTCAACGGGTCTTCTCGTCCATAGACCAGCTAGGATATCAAGAAGGAGAAGGGTGCACATTTTCAACCAGCCTCACCAGTATCTTGGCATGAGCTTGTACTGGGATGTCATTGTCGGTCATACTTAGTTCTTGGAATTGAAAAGACAGTCGAACCTTAAAGGAGCTTTCCTCCGACAAGCCCGGCCAGTAGAAACGTCGAGCCAGTGACGTGGTGTGGGGTCAACGTGGCTGGCAACCGGTTACCAACTGATTTATTTGAAACGATGAGAATGTCGGAGTAGTGGAAAAGTATTCGAATTTCAAAGGCCCCTGTGGAGCGGTATTGATCTATGCTACACCATATTGCAGTACCACTGCCGATTCTGAACTGCTCCCGCCATACCTGAAACGCCCCAAAATGTCATCACCAGTAACCTTGCAACAAATGGAAACGTGAAGTTTTGAAACCAAGCGCGGCCCGGGTATCGGATGAAATCAGAAAAGAAAGTACCGCACTGCGTTCGAGGCCAAAAGAGCCTCCACGTGTAACGGACCAAAACCGATGCTGAAAAATGAAACAGGCCGTAAAAGTGTCGTAGAAAGTTTCAAAGGTGTTGTGTAATATTAGTGAATAGCCACATAAGGCGAAGAGTAGTGGACGTCCTGACAATGAAGACGAAGCAGAAGGTAGTTCCAGATGGCTTATCCCAAGCTCAGCATGGTTGCTCGCACATCTGTCCAATTGCTTTTTCGATATCGGAGAATAAGTTGAGAACATGGCCGTCAGCGTATATCTTGATCGACTCTGTATCCTTGCGTTCAGTCTGCGAGGGGCTGTTCTCTGCTTTAACGGGGCTGCGAGGTGGAGTCGTCTCGGCAGCATCACCGCGTAACGTGGGATTGAGTACCAATGCTGCAGCCACATGCTCAAGCAGCTTTTGGCGGAGTCGCAGGCGTCGGTTCTCAGACTGCTCCAACTTGGCGATGAATTCGTCGATGGAGTTGTCCAATTCAGCAAGGGCTTCCTCTTGCTTGAGTAGAGATTCGCGGGAGAAGATATTGGTTTCTCCACGCTTCAGATACGAGATCATGCGGCTGTGAAGTTTCTGGCGTCCGGCCCGCAGAGACTTATAAGTCTTGCGAAGGTAGTCACAGCGTTCATCGAGTGCTCGAAGCTCCTGTACTGACGTTAATAAGCCTTCGAAGAACAAAATTGAGGAAGCACTGACCCTAGACAAAGAAGCTACGTCTCCTTTGTTCAGCACCTCAAAGTTTCCAGCCTGCTCGTATGCTTGTTTATGGAGTGATTGCTGGTCAACATTGCTCATGCGGCTCGATGCCTCAGGCACCCGCATGCCGCGAGGAAGTGTCCAGTTGTCAGCTGCTTGGCCAACAGACTCTGAGCAGGTTCGGCTGTGAGATCTCTTTGCTGTGCGTTGTGTTGGGCGACCACGATCCATGATGGAGGACTCTGACATGTTTCGGTTGTGTGAGCCTGGGCCAACAAGGGGATCCTGTTTCTCGGTCCTTGGTGAGTTGCGCGGAGATGCTGTTCGAAACGAAGCGGACTGTGCAGATGAAGGAGTGGGTACAAGTGTTCCAGTCTTTGGCGAACGTTTGGAGTCAACTGCACTGAGAGGGGCAGACCCGCCTGATGTAGCAGATGCTGGCGTTGTAAG
Source organism: Stagonosporopsis vannaccii (assembly GCA_028584115.1). NCBI lineage: Eukaryota > Fungi > Ascomycota > Dothideomycetes > Pleosporales > Didymellaceae > Stagonosporopsis > Stagonosporopsis vannaccii. The sequence continues at coordinate 247,502 of VWXS01000020.1, forward strand.
TGGAGTCTTGCTTGACTTGTGGTTTAGCTTCAGAGGAGCCGGTGAACCCTTGCGATCGATAGAAGGCGACTTAGGGGGTACCTCAGGTGGCAATGTTGAGTTGACTGTATCGACTTTGAGAGGCGGCTTTGCACCAGGGCTCAGAATTGGTGACAGTGGTCGCCCAGTCACGCCGGGTGAGTACTGAGTGGCAGTTGGGGTCGTCTCTGGCGCCAAAACAGGCGAGGGTCCTGTGATACAAGAGATCATTGCATCACCGAATGGACCGGCCCTCCAAGCAGTGCCTGGAGCACTGTTCGATCTTTCATGACCGAATGCCTCATACGAGGGCTTACGAAGAGGCGGCCTGCCTGGAATTGTGGCTTTGAACATGTCAGTGCCGAAAGGAACCAGGAGGTCAAGCGTTGCTTACGAGAATCAACAGGCATCTCTTGGACTGTTGTCATGGTGCCCGCCAGTTCGGGAACACTGACTTTTCTCCTCCTCGACATTGAGCCTGCGCGCTGCCAGAAAGGTGCAGCCTCTGTAGGAACAGCCGTATCACTAAGTGATGTGCCAGAACGGCTGACAGATAGCGCAGCTAACTTTTCAGGCGAGAATCCTGCAGGACTCTTCGCTGACGGCCAGAGTTGGTATTTGGAGTTAGCCTGAGGAAGGCTGATAGTGGATGGGCTTTTAAGTAAAGGTGCACTTGAAACGTTCAAGTCTCTTGTAGCCTGAAGGTCTTTTAGCGAACAGGACCGACGAGGCAAGTGATAATTCATCGGAAGGATTTATATGGTCCTGGGCACGTACGCTCATTCTGTAGGATGTTTCTTGGGTTATATAAACGGACGTCTTAACAGCATCGGGCCGTATGCAGCTCGCGATGTGTGTCATGGTCGTCGTTTGAGGTTCCCGTGGCTCACTGTCTGAAGTGCAAGGTAGGTGAGACTCGGAAAGCGGGTTTGTCAAACATAAGGGCGTTCCCTGCATGGCATCAAGGCAAAAGGCAGTGCAGCGACTTAAGTGTGGCTCCTCCAAACTGCTATTGATACATGCAGCGACGAGGAAACCCCTGCTTCGGCCAAGTACCTTAACAGCGGTGCGTCTAGGCTGTCGGAGGCGCATCCCGAATCAGTCATGGTGTGAAACGTGAGCCTAACCTCGCATGTCTGGCGAGTTCTGGGGAACGTCAAGGGCTATAATATGGGCATTAATGACTAGGTCGATCTGCACATTGCGAACAACGGCACCTTCCTTAGCCCACTCCCTTTTTGGCATGTCCAGAAACGGATGGTGCGATTTGCGTGAGATGCATAGTGTTGATCTGCACGCCGCTGGGGTAGCGAGCACCAGCGCCGTCGAGAGTTTGCTCTAGCGCGACAAGTTGCTCGATGGGCGAGCACATGACGCAACAGAGCTCGATACTCTCTCGACAGCACCAGCGCTGCGCACGGCGGGATTTTCGACGATGGCGGAGCAGGCCAGCCGAATGGGTAGGAAAGCCGGTCCATCGCCTGGTTTGACCGTGCAAATCAGTCGCACGTGGCGGGTAGACGGAAGCGCAACTCATCGGGGGTTTGGTTTCACATCAACAGTTACACGATCATGGGAACACCGCTCACAAGGCAACTATCACAAATCTTTTTGGTGTTTTCTACCATCACTCAGGTTGTATTTGGCTGAGCGTTGGCGGTATTGCATAGTTGTGCACAGCTGGGAGCGACATTGCGCAATAGAGTTGAAGCGAACGTTAGCTCGGTTCCGGCTCTCGTGTCGTGCCACGTGAGGAAGTGCTTAGGAAACAAGGTTGAACCGCGGCACGGCTGAATCTCGAGCTTTCCGCAACGCAACCTCCGCGGTGACCTTTGCAAGCTGCCGCGAGCCGTCCGGACATTTCGATCGCTATCTCGAGGTCACTGCAAGCCAGTGTCGTTGAGCGGGGTCGTCAAAACAGAGATAGCTAGGGTCTGAGGTTCCTCAACCATGCCCCTGCGCCTGTTACAGAGGAGCAGGGGATTTATGTCAACCGTTTTACAGGGTGCAGATCCGGGATGGGTTGTTTTGTCGCCTCTGTTACGTGGTTTTCTGCAGTGGACGGCAAGTACTGCTCACCATTCGACCCTAGACGAGTTCTCCTAGCAGGAGTGGCACATGCCTTTTTCGCTTCAACCCGTGTGGCGGCCTTGCTCAGGTGGCCCGCGTTTGAGCTCTCCCTGAGCGGCCTGGGCTCGTTTTTGATGGTAGGCACTCGTAAGTAACACAGTGAAGCTCGCCATGCGCTGCACATTCAGATCCCCCGCTTCCACCGAAGCTCATCCATGATACTATTACATGAGCTCGACAGGCAACACCCACGTTGCTCAAGACAACCGCGTGGGATAAGACTTGCCAAGCTTTTCTGAGTATCCGTCCCGTGTTGTTCCTTTGCTTGCAGCAGTCTGCTTCTTTGTCACACAGGTTGCTTGTTAATCTGCAGTCGCTCGATGGCCAAGCACACGCAAAAATGAAGTTTGTTCCTGTTCCTTTCACAGCTATTGCACCGAACTGGAAGATCCCTAAAGCTGTGTTCGTGGGAGGAGCGTGCTCTGTGGCTGCCCGAGCCGTTTCATAACGCCATCCCTGTCCTATGTGGCTTCTCGAGGAAAGCCCGAAGCAAACATTTAGATCGTCCAGAACATGCTCTGAAACAACTGCTATCGATGAATGCCCGGCATCCACGATCAGCTTTCTGGTTCAATAGAATTACAGGCTGCATAGCTGAGAGTCATATCGAGGGAAAAAAAACATCCAAGTTCGCACTCCACCGGCACCGCTTTCCGCCTGCAAGTCACGACCCGACGTCACGCCAAGCGACGCAGTGATGAGCAGGGGACCAGCAGCACGACCCTCGTTTCTGCCCAGAATCATTCGATTGGGCCCACATACGGCTACCTCCTTTCCTGTTCCTCTCGTCAATGTCGTTGCGTGGGCTTTCCATTGCAGCAAAGACCTCTCAAGCGGCGACATGCTCCCAATCCAGGTAGTTTGGCTTGAATCGATAGTTCCTTCTGCTCTATGTGTACGCTTATATGCGAACTATTGCAATCACACGCTAATTTCCATCAAGCAAACTGTCTTGATCCTGCAACGACTGTAAGTTGACCGGAATGGAGCCGCATCCGTCTTGGATTTCGCGTCGAGATTACGCTCTTCATACGACATATTCGCCGAGCATCTTTGACACGCAATCAATCAAGTCGCGACATATTCGAGTCGTAAACTTGCTCGGGTATATGCTGGTGGTGCTTAAAGCTTCTATCTTAAGAACCAGGATGTTCTCTTCGGCGATACCCATCTGCAGCTTCCCTACTTACAATGTGGGAGAACCAGTCAACCTGATATACCTGGCAATGATCGGGTCCTTGCAAGCGATAAGATGCTCGCACCTGTGCCGTATTCCGCTCCGTCAAGCACCACCTACTGTTTACATCTACTGTATGCACAAACTTGCAGAAAACCTGACGCCTCCACTGTATCTCCGCATCGACAGGAAAACAAGCAAGAGGATGACAGATAAGGCTGCATACAGTCTGCTTATATGGGCATAGTGATATCGATTCTTGACGATCTCTGCATCGCATACTGGCTCCGGTAATCATCGACAATCACATCGTACGACTTCATTGAATCATCAGTCTCGCTGTCGGCAAATAGTCGATCTTTCAAACTTTACTTCTACGACATCCCACATGGCAATAAATAAGTGCCTTGTACGCGCCAGAAATACATCATAGGCCTAATAACGGGCCGCTCACTAAAACTTCATTCGGGTGTACAAGCGGAGCATTTTGCAGTGGCAACAATATCTGGAAGAGGGGTAAAGTCAGCTGTCGCAGCAAGATTGCCTCAGCGTGCTTGTCCTATCCGCGAGAATGCCTGCGGATGTAACGCGTATTTTGCGCCTCTACTGCAGTTCGGCAAGGTTCAAGGCTCTTTCGAACTAGCACCTCAAGCCTCGTCACGAGCAACAGGTGAAGACGTGGGTGACTACTTGCTCAGAACTCTATCAAAAAAGCTCCACTCTTAGACTTGGAAGCACCCTTGCCACGGCAAAGTTCCCTTCACGAGACCATCATTCAGGGCTATCCACACATCAACGGTGAAAGACTCTACATCACAAATCGTACGAGTCGACCGACGCGATTTCTCCAACAGCCGCGGGGAAGATGCTCCTGGTCAATCACAACAAGGACCGGGTTACGGGCAAGACGCAAAATGGGCAGCGCTTCACATTGTTCACCGGACCAACACTTCTAAACCGGCCAAGTGTGACAATTGCTTGCTTGCATCAAAACGCGCAAAGACACACTCTTCACATTAGCAAGGAGGAAGTCGCATGACATCCAGTACTGGATGGTTGATTGTATCGGAACACTCTTGGAAACTGGAGCTTGCCGACACCACTTGTTGTCTCATCGTAAGACAGTCTCAAAGGAGTCCAGACTCGCAATCAACATGCCGAAGTTTGCCGCTGAGATGTCTCGGAACCAGGTTTCTTGGTGGATCAGCTGTCCTCTCCGCTTCATTCCATGGTTGGTGTTTAGCTCACCTACGAACGTCCCAACTCTCCCGCTGCAGCTCCAGTTGTACAGCATGATAGGTACGATCATCAGATGACACTGTCTCACTACAGGGGGGCAAGGATCGTTCTGACTCCGTCTTCCCACGCTTGGCTGACAGTGTCATGGAATAGGTGCCCAATTATCTTCTAGTGCCTTCCGACAGCAGCTTGCAGTCAAAACGAAGTGCACAATTTGCAAGTCTTTGTCAACTACTTTATCTTTTCCCAATCTCGTCTACAGCTCTCTTTGACCAGAGGCCAAGATATTCCCAAGCTCATGAACGCACAGCTGATCAGTGTGCCTAGTCCAAACGCCGTATCCCATCCCCCGCTCTCTGGCACCCTTCAACAACATCCATTCCATCCTGGAAGCATCGCTACGAGAATGGACGACGCTACCACAAATTTCGAAAAGGCGAGTACTGGGGCCCAAACAACGAAATCCAGAACGACCAGCTGTACAGGTTAATAGCGTAAAATTTAAGTAGTATCTCGTGCGTATGTTTGTCCGGGCGTTAATGAGAACACTTATGGTCTCAAGCGCGACAGGAGCTCCGCGGCCTCCGTGTCCGAGACCCAATCCGTGAACACATTGATTCTACAAGAAAAGCATCCCGATCCAAACCTCTCGGTTGAGCCCCCCTCCCCCTTCCCAGCCTACGGCATGTACATCATACAACCCGCAGCACAGCAGCCTGCCGCCGTGTAGTCACCCGGTCCTGAGGCGCTGACATGTATCCACGCGATCTAGAAACCCGTAGCCAGCAGCCGCAATCTGTGAAGCCTAGACTCCTTGAGCTTCTTCGATGTGTTTGGTACTGGCCAAGGCCGCGCTGAGGTCGATGTGCCGTGTGGCGCTTCTGCATTGATGGGCTTCCCACGTGGCGCGATGTGTGGGCTGGATCTGTGGCTTGTGGGCGTGAATCGACATGTGTGGTCGCTGGCCATGACATGTATGAAGAGGCAGATTGACTAACATAAAAAGGAGGGGGGGCGGGGGGTTGACAGATGAGGATCCTACTTCGTGTATAGTATACCGTAATATAGTTTGACTGGGTGATGCCAGGTTACAATTACTCTTACAGATTTTGTACATACACTTGTGCCATCTAAATGTCTCGGGTAGATTAGAAGGAGCAGATGTTCACTCTGCGACCACAGCATCCAGATTCAAAGGTCGCGTGATAAGTTTGCGCCACTGCTTCAGCCTAGAACACGCGCGGGAATACTAAGCTCTCTGGTAGCGACACGCTACGGCTGCTTTCCAACACAGAATCTACACAAGCACTACCTCAACTCCACGCCAAGCCGCTCGACCAAGAGCGTCCTCAGCTTCTCATGCAGCTCGTTCGTTTCCTCGTTCGTAAGCGTGCGCTCCAGACTGCGGTAGTTGATACGATAGCACAAGCTCTTGCGGCCCGTTTTCGGGTGCTCAAACTCGTCCACCAGCCGCACGTCCTCAACTAAATCACCACACACCTCGCGCGCAATTTCCATAACGTCGTTCTCGTGGAAAGACGCAGTGGGGGGTGCCGGAGCAGCAGGCGGCACGATGGCGCTAGACGGTGTTGCCGGCGGGTGAATGCCAGGTGAGGCCGCGGCGCCCGCACCACCAGCCGCACTCTTCTTGGCCTGCAGCCAGAAACTGACATCTTTGAAACAGGCGGGAAATTTGGAGAAGGGAACGAAGGTCTTGATGGGGCCTTGTTCGCTGAACTGGCTAAGGAACCGACTGTCTTTCGACCAGAACAGGCGGATGTCTGGGATTGAGTACAGCAGCATCGCAATGCGCTCGAGGCCAATCCCGAAGGCCCATCCTACGCGGTCGGGAACGGATGCATTGTCGAGAATCGGCTGCGAGACGATGCCCGACCCGAGTACTTCGAGCCACTCGCCTTGCCACCAAACCTCGAGTTCCCAGGAGGGCGAGGTGAAAGGAAAGTAGGCTTCGACCCAGCGAATTTTCAGCGGCTCAGAAGAGGTATTTTGTGTATCTGTGGCGGATTTTGCGGCGTTGAAGATCGTGATTACCATGTCTTCCAGACTGCGTTTTAGATGCGCGGCGATGGCCTCTACCTCGTCTGCTGAGTGGGTCGCCTGGAGAGGGTTGCGCTCAGCATGGATAGTTGGGTTTGGATCCTCAACTACTACGTCGTGTTTTGGGATCTTCTCTACGTCGGCCCAGATAATGTCTGCAAGAGACCGCCCTTCCTTTGCGGCTTGAGAGCGGTCCCATGTGCGTGCACCTTCCATCTGGTGGAACACCGGGTAGTGAGAACGGTCGACTGCATCACGACGGTACACATCTGCGCTGATGAGATAGCCTTCTGATTCGTTTGCGCGGAAGGTGTCGGCTTGATGGGCGGAGGTGTGTGTGCGTAGAACGGTCTCTTTGTTCAGGTAGTATGTGTCTGTCTTGTTTCGGCCAACGTGATCCGCAGGGAAGCCCAACGAATCGAAGTTTTGCCCTGTGGAAACAATGGGAAAGAGGTCGTTGTGGGTTTTGTAGCCAGGAAATCGAGATTCAATGAGTTTGCGAGTGATGGTGAGAGGGTGATCTGGTTGGAGATGTAATCGACGAGGTACGGCGTCCAGTATCGATATTGGTGTGTTCATCCATTCGTCTGTCTTGTATGTCCTTCCTTCGACCACGACGTCTTTAGGTGTTGCTGTCCTTTCTTAGAAGTGGTTCCCTAAAATCGTCTTGACAGCAGCACACAGACAGATTATCCAATCAACACAGAAACGTGAAGTTGGAAAGCACAAATCAGAACGGAGCCAGAAAATGACCGAGATGTGCAGCAAAAAGTGAACACTCGGACGCTTGCTGCCCGAAAGAGGATATCACATGACAATTCACTCACCAGAAGAATTGCATCTTATCGACTGCACCCGCAGCCTCGGACTCAACCCTGACGTGCGTATGCTCAATGGTGCTCTCTGACTCCCCTGGCGACACCATGCCCTCGATAGCCCGGCTATATACATTGTGCTGATGGACAGCCGCTGTTGGAGTTGGCTCAGGGCGACCGGAAAACAATGGGATACACGCGAGTCCGCCCACGCCAAGCGGGATCCGTGCTTGCATGGATTGCCTACTCGGCTATGTCACCGGCGGCTACCGCGAGTTAGCTGCACGTTTTTCCGGATGACGTGAATCCCATCGGCTGCACAACAACCACCGAGCTTTGCACTCGTTCTCCACTCTTCGTGGAATATACCTCTGTGTTAAGCAGCCAGGACCCAGAGAGAGCCACCTGCAGAGTTTACGCAGTTCCTTTGCACAATGGCGGCCCTCAAATCGCAGAGAAGTTTCGCGGAGATGAGGAAGAGCGAGGACGTGGTGAGCAAACCAGTGCACTATCCATTCTGGTTTGGAGGGAGTGCGAGTTGTTGCGCGACGCTTTTTACACATCCTCTGGATCTGGGTAAGACTGACTGCCGTCCTATGATTAAATAAAAACTAACAATTGCGCAGTTAAGGTACGGAGCGCTGGTATCTTCACGTATGACGTCGAACTCACAACTGCAGGTCCGGTTACAAACACAATCAGCCAGCGGCGTCAAACTGAACATGTCGCAAATGTTCGCGCACATCGCAAAGACCGACGGCATAGGCGGTCTCTACCGCGGCGTACGCCCTCAAACCCTCCTCTCCACGCCCACGCCATACTAACCCACTACAGCTCTCCGCCGCCCAGCTGCGCCAAATAACCTACTCCATGACCCGCTTTGGCGTGTACGAAACCCTCAAAGACCGCTTCACGACCTCAGACTCCAAACCCTCCTTCCTCACCCTCGTCGGCATGGCCTCGATATCCGGCTTCATGGGCGGCTTTGCCGGCAACCCCGGCGACATCCTCAACGTGCGCATGCAGCACGACTCGGCGCTACCGCCTGAGAAGCGACGCAACTACAAACACGCCCTCAACGGCGTGGTCCGCATGGCGCGCGAGGAAGGCGTCGCCGCGCTGTGGAAAGGCGTGTGGCCCAACAGCGCGCGCGCGGTGCTCATGACGGTCGGCCAGCTCGCGACGTACGACGGATTCAAGGGCCTGTTGCTCAAGTACACACCACTGGAGGACAACCTGAACACGCACTTCACGGCGTCGTTCATGGCCGGGTTCGTGGCGACCACGATATGCAGTCCTGTGGATGTGATCAAGACGCGGGTTATGAGTTCGCATGTCAAGGAGGGGATTGTCAAGCTGGTCACGGATATCACGAGGCAGGAGGGCCTGCGGTGGATGTTCAAGGGCTGGGTGCCGAGTTTCATTCGGGTTGGGCCACATACCGTGCTCACATTTTTGTTCCTGGAGCAGCATAAGAAGTACTACAGGCAGTTCAAGGGTCTGGAGTAGGCGTTCTGGACGGCCGGAGTGAGGCGAAAAAAAAGCGTGGCGATCTGCTTTCAGTACGTTGTTAGATACCAGTGCGCACGCGCGCATGTCGCATATGCTGGCGTTTTGGGCGTAGATGATCTGTAGTTCCGGGTTGCAGATGTATACATATGAGAGTTGTGCGAGTGCAATCACGTTCCACATGACTAAGTGACCATGGCGTAGGTTGAAGTTTTAGTATTGGTTGAAGGATCATTGTCTGTTCAGGAGCAATACTTGAAAGACTTGAGAGATATACATGAAAAGAATGCTTGTAGAAAGGGGCTGTATCCCCGAAAAAGTATCCCCGAAAAAGGCTCTGTACGGCCTGAAACCCCAACGCCTTTGCATGCCATGCTTATCCCAACCTGATGCTAGTTTTAAAACGCCCAAATAACAATCAAGGAGACCGTCCTTTCTTCGCTCAATGCATGAATTCCACCGGTGGCCGCGCAGTGCTGACATTCCTGCCCATGGCCTTCTCCGATGCGATTGGGCCCTCAACCCCTTCCATCGCATCCGGTGTAAGCGGCTCTGGTGTCTCGGTTGTGTCCTCGACTGAAATGGCAGGCAGCGCGGGTGAATCGCCGTGGTCCTCGGGATGGTAGACGACTACTGTGCTGCCTGTGCGTCGCCTTGTGATGGGCGAGCGCCCTGAGTCTGAGACGGGCGATTCGGCGTCGCAGGGCCTGGCGTGCAGCTTTGCAAGTGCTTCTGCCAGATCCTCTGGATGCACAACAGTGTTCGGCGCATCTTCGTTCCTCATCTCCCAGCCCATGGGCGGACTTGGTGGTGGGCTGATGAAGAACAGCTTGTCGCTCTTTGGCAGCGGCAAGTGTTGATCACTGGGGTTCATGGGTGTGTTGATGCCAAAGTAGACGCGGATGCGGTATCCCATGATTGTCTCGCCGTCGAGCGTTTGCCGGATAGTGATGGCGTCGGGGACGTTGAAGAAGGACACGACGATGCGCTTGAAAGACTTCAGGGGCGCCCATGTGTGGACCTTTGCGTGCGCATCGATGGTCTGTCGGATTTCTGTGAGGGTGGCGGAGTGGAAGATCTCTGGCGCAAGGAGGTTCTTGAGTGTGTCAGTAGGTTTTCTTTGGCAATCCTGCGTGTCTACTCACTGTGATGATCAAGGTATTCGAAGGCGGCGAGGGCTCCACAAGTGGTGGCAGGTCTGAGAGGTCGATGGAGAGTGGCGACTTGCTCCTCGAGGAGGCGCGTGAGTGCGATGGTGAAGGAAGAGTAGCTTGCATGGTTGCGGTCGCGATCATGTGTGTGGTGAGCTGTGGTGGTGGGTTCAAGAGCAGGGCAGACACGGAGGGAATCTTATATCAACAGTGCAGCGGCGTGGAAGAGTCCCAACCGCATCCGTCGGCCGTGGTCGACTTGCTTCTGCGATGGGGCAGTGCACACAACGCGCCAAGGCCTTGACGGAGCGTGCGAACTCTGGAACCACCCGCGGGCTTCTGGCACTTCGTCCGCTGGTCTGGGCTCACCTGCACAGCCTAGCAGCAATTTGACTTGCAACCCACGTTTGTTGCGCCGTGGAGATGGCGGCCGACACACGCGGCGAGGTTGGGTGCGCCGCTGGCCGAGACACTGACGCAGCTGCAACAGCATTGCCTTGCTAAGCGCATCGGTCACGGACACCACTCAGCCCCGCAGATTGGTCGACTGCTGCCCAGAGCACCTTCGTACAGTCGCTCAATCAAGCAATGCCTTCGGACCACTAGTCTACCGCCGGCTTACCCCGGATGGAACTGCCTGCACCACGCCAGCTCACTCGAGTCCGTCTTCTTGACCGTCTCTTGTCTACTGGGCAGGCTGACTTAGCGATGAGTGGTTCACCCTGATAGATACTGTGCCGCGTGCACGTATGTGAAGTATGGCGTTGCACTCTGTCCACGAGTGCCGACCAGTAGGCGCATTTGCACACAGTCAAGGCACTCTTCACTGGCTGCGGAATAACAGGCATTCTTCACTGACTGCGGAGTAACAACCACACAAAATACGCTCCAGTCTTGCACTGAGACTGCTGCTGGTCCAGACGCCTAGGATACACGAGCTTGTCTGCGAGGCTGTCTCCAATCTGGGCAGCCTTGCCCGCAGTCGTCACGCCGTGTCTCGTGAATGTCTCGAGTACCTTGATCTCCGCATCGGCATGTCAACCACGTTGTCAAATTGAACATCCCCGACGATCTTTATACATCGAAGACATATCGGATGGTGCTCTCGAGACACGTACGATTCGTCCTAGAACCATGTCTTCAGATTGGATCGCCAGCGCGGAGGAATCCATGTGCAACACGGTCGAACCGTCCTAAACGTGAAAGCGCGGGTAAGTTGCTGTTGCTCAGATCATACATATGTAGGTCAAAAGAGGTTTGTTGATTGAGGGTCGGCTAGTCGACTTGTTAAGGAGGCGTGGCTGAAGAGTGGCGCATGTGGCTCGAGTGGCACGGGCCTCTGCAGCCTGTCGCCTGCGCTCGCGCTCATCGATGTCGACAATGTTACTACAAAGAAGTCACCCGCAGCTAGCTGCATCCACATACCCACTCACGCCGCTCTTCACCGCCCGCCGCAGTCGCGTCGACACTCTGCCACCTCCTGAACCTCCTTCACATCCTACCCAACCAAGTCGACGCGTCAACACCAGCCTGCGATGGATTACGACGCAGAGGGCGGCGCAATAAACGTGCGCTTCTTGCAGGTACACCGCCCGCTTTGTCAACGCCAGCGGCAACACCAGGACTAACATAGTCATGTGCAGGCCGACAACCAGCGCGCTCAGTTCATTGTACAAAATTTCAACCTCGAGACCGCCAACTCACTGCGGCGAGTGATGCTCGCGGAGATCCCAACCATCGCCATCGATGTTGTAGAAGTCCTCGACAATACCTCCGTCCTCGCCGATGAGTTCGTCTGTCACCGCCTCGGTCTCATCCCTCTATCGTCAAGAGGCGTTGAGGATCTGTTATATTCGCGCGACTGCGACTGCGAAGGCTACTGCGACAACTGCTCGGTCGTCTTAACACTGAACGCAAAATGCACAGGCAGCGAGATTATGAAGGTGTACGCGCGCGACTTGGTTATTGAGAGCAACAGGCCCAATGACGAGGTGGGGCGGCCAGTCATCGTGGATCCAGAGGGCACAGGAAGCTGCATAGTGAAGCTGCGTAGAGGGCAGGCTATTCACATGCGCTGTATCGCAAAGAAGGGAATCGCAAAGGAGCACGCAAAGTGGGCGCCTTCTGCAGCGATAGGCTTCGAGTACGACCCGGCGAACAAGCTGCACCACCTGGACTACTGGCACGAAGAAGATGCTGACGCAGAATGGTATGTCAATACCTTGACCCTGACCTTGACTATCTGCGCATACTGATCGAGTGCAGGCCCAAAGACCAAGAGCGCATCAACCTTGATGGCGGCCCAGCCAACCCCGACGAACCCTTCGACTACAACGCTGTACCGACCCGCTTCTTCTACGATGTCGAGACTGTGGGTGGCCTCGACCCAGATCAGATCGTCACTAAGGGCATATCCGTGTTACAGACAAAGCTGGCAGAGGTGATTCGCGAATTGCAAGGAGGCGCAGGACCAGATATTGCAGGCTTTGAGGGCGCGCAAAGCCCCACGATGAACGGAGGCTATGGCGGTGGACCAGACGTCGGATACACGACGCCTGGATACGGCGGCGCGAGTCAGTGGGGAGGCGCAGGCGGTGCGCAGGGTGGAACGACACCGTACGGTGCGACGCCTTATGGAGGATCAGGCTGGTAGATAGCCATTGTACAACATTGCATGGGTGGCGTTCAAAAGGGGTCAAGATGTACGTAGTGCAGATTGGAAAGTCTGGCGAATTTAGATCAATGCAAGCACAGAGTAGTGGTGCATCAGTCCAGAGACGAGATGGTTTCAAAGAGCGCAAAGTACTTGCATATTACTGTGCAAGTGCCATGGGCAACCTGATGATAGCCCGATGACTGCACACAATGACTGCACTTTGCCGAGGCTGTGCATTTCAAAAACCAGCCCCATCATCACAAATTCGACAATCGTTGCAAAACACTCAGTGCGATGTTCATCGATCCACGAGCATGTGGACTGGCCGCGACGCGCTAGAGGCCGACCAACCCACCTCGCACCCTGGCGGCGGTCGATTGGCTCGCTTACCGCTAGCACTAGCACCAGAATCAAAATACCAACTGCAACTTCTCACTTTTCCAGCACGACCAGCCTACTAACGTTGCAGCACATCGCCGTCGCGACACCACCGTCAAGATGAAGCTCAACATCTCCTACCCCAACAATGGCACCCAGAAGCTGATCGAGGTCGAAGACGAGCGCAAGCTCCGCGTCTTCATGGACCGCCGCATGGGTCACGAAGTCCCCGGCGACAGCGTCGGCGACGAGTTCAAGGGCTACATCTTCCGCATCACCGGTGGAAACGACAAGCAGGGCTTCCCGATGAAGCAGGGTGTCATGCACCCTACCCGTGTCAGGCTCCTGCTCGCCGACGGCCACTCGTGCTACCGCCCCCGCCGCACTGGTGAGCGCAAGCGCAAGTCCGTCCGCGGCTGCATCGTCGCCATGGACCTGTCTGTCCTCGCTCTCTCCATCGTCAAGAAGGGTGACGCCGACGTTCCCGGCCTGACCGATGTCGTCCACCCCAAGCGCCTGGGTCCTAAGCGCGCAACCAAGATCCGCCGCTTCTTCGGTCTCAGCAAGGAAGATGATGTGAGTTCTCTCATAGCTTCTTCGCCAGCCGGTGCCCCCCTGGCGCAACTGCTTGCACGTCTCGCTCTGGCAGCGAGGACAACGTGCGCGGTTGTGCCAGTGACCGGCTGAGTCTGAGCTACAACTACACGTTAGGTTATACACAGACATACTAATCGAGCGTAACTAGGTCCGCAAGTTCGTCATCCGCCGCGAGGTTCAGCCCAAGAAGGAGGGCGCCAAGCCCTATACCAAGGCCCCCAAGATCCAGCGTCTGGTTACTCCCCAGCGTCTGCAGCACAAGCGCCACCGTGTCGCACTCAAGCGCCGCCGCGCGGAGGCTTCCAAGGACGCTGCCGTACGTTCCCCCCATAAGCCACAATCGGTGCCTACAACGTTCAAGTGCTAATTGAATCGCAGAACGAGTACGCTCAGATCCTGTCCAAGCGCATCTCCGAGGCCAAGGCTTCCCACGACGAGGCCCGCAAGAGGCGTGCCTCTTCCATGCGCCACTAGATTTCTACTTCTGGAGGTTGTCATGATAAATGATGAAAAGTCGTGAATGTTTACTTTGGCGTCGGCACGAGAATAAGGGTGCAGGCTTCGTGCTTCTGGAAGCATACCTAGGTACTCCGGGATTTTAGGCATGGGCGTCTCATACCACTGACTGCACAAGGCAGTTGTCTTCAATGATACAATTGCATTACTTCACGATCTGAACCACTTCCATCCATGTGTTGCGAACTATGCTCGTCCCAAAGTGTGACAACGAGCTCTAGCTATGTACAACTCCGCAGCTTCTACCGAATGACTGGACCCTGCCCGTCCGGGTTGTGCGATTCGTCAAGGATATCACTCCCTTCGAGTAGTCCTGTCGTCCCTCCCAACAATCCTCCTATACCAGCGCTCCCTCTCCCTCCACTCCAGATCTCATGGAACCGGATTGCCATATCACTTGCTGCAACAACTAGACATCCATCCTCTGAGCCATGTCTAGTCCACAGTCCGCCATCATCCTTTGGGCCCTCCACACCGCTGTCCACGCGAGACGCACTCGTCGGGCCACCTGGATATGCAACCGCACACAGCGCGCGGTTCTCATCCCACCACGGTACTGCAACAACCTGCTCATAGCTTGGCCATGCAAACACGGCGATTCGATACGGATGTTCTGGCTGCGCGAAGCCAAAAGTAGCCGCAATCTCGCGTCTTGTCTGGCTCCACACAAGGCTTGTGACTTGCGCAGCACAGTCGATTGTCGCTAGGCATGAGCCTGAGCGCGTATGGTAGAAGTGGATACACCGATCGTTCGAGCCCCCACCTACTGCTATAAGACCGCGGTGCCAAGGACAGAAAGCTATTGCTTTTACAGCGGCGTTCAACACCCACTTATGTTTGGCAGCCGTGTGGGGAAGGTGGAGCACTGGGCTTGAGCGATTTGTGACCGTATAGATAGACTCGCCGGCAGGGCCTTCGCGAACACTGAGGGTTGCCGAAGTACTCGAGCTCTGGTCCGATTGAAGTACGCGTTTGGTCTCGAACAAAAAGCAGTTGTTGTCGTTACCTCCACTAGCAAACATGTCGCCAGCGGCAGACCACGCCAACCCGCAAATTTGCTGTGAGTGAATGGTCATGCGTGCGAGTAGAGTCATGGCTCCGTGCCAGCCAAAGAGCGCACTTTGTGTTTCCGATGGCCATTCGATGCTGTAGAAGTAGATGATTCCCAATTCGTCCCCGACAAGCAGTTCTTCTGTGGACGCAGTCATTGCTCTATCTCGAAGCGATAGACGCTGCACAGTCGTAGGTCTGAATGAGACACACGAGACAGGTTTTGGTTGCGTGGCGTTAAACCTTGGCTCGGAATCGAGGGGGCTCCAGAGTACAATACGACCGTCTGCTCGCCCCACAGCGAGGATAGCGTGTCCACCTTGTGTGGAAGAGAAGTCGAGTGAGGTGATATGCTGGGCATCTGGCGCTGCGTTGGTGGGTAAAGCGTTCAGCGACTCAGGGGTATAGACGCCATCTCGTTCAGACCAGAGATGTACCAAGTTTCCGAGGCCAACTGCGATGCACTTAGAGGTGTGTGAGTACGCAAGCAAGGTGCAGTAGTAGTCGTCTCGCAACTGAGGTGCATCGAGAACTGTAAGTTGATATCAGCATATTATACCCTTTCCAGTATCCTTGCAACATATCTGAAAGGCAGAATCGGTACCGGTTTACGTGTCTTTCTATGTAGTCGCCGTGAAGCTTGTAGGTTCCGTTAGCGATTGAACTCATGGTTGGCATGGTAAGGAACCAACGAAATTTAGCAGTGTCCTGCGCCCAAGCACTATCTCTCCAAACATGTGGCTTGTGGAACTGTGTTGTAGAAGGCCTCGCCCCAGATTGGACGGATGGCAGTGGTGAATGTTGTAGGATTCGCTCTGTCCTATCGACTTCCAGAGCCAATGCGAGGCGCCTTTCGTATGCTTCCAATTCGGCTTCAGGATCTACTTGATTGAGGAACTTTGACGTGTACAATGGCGCCATGGTACCGCTTCCGAGCATGATTCCATTACCTGCGGAAACCGCCGTAACAGTATCGCTGACAGCAGATGCACCACCCACATTCCAGACTGCGCCAGCACTGATCTGACGCGCAGCTGTTACGAGAGAACTTCTTCTTAGCCGTGGATTCGCGCTTCGGCCATTTCTAACAGATCTTCCTGCGATGGCGGTATGAGCCTCTCTTAAACCTCGAAGCTCCGCGCTAAGACGGTTGCTCCTGCGCACTCGGTGACTGAAAGGATCACCATCGGCGCGAAATCCCCAATGAGATACTTGTTCACGCTCAGTCGGCTTGTTTAGCTCAAAGCTCTCACGTGTAGTTGCCGGTGGTCGTCGGCAATGAATGAAGCGATCCGGTGTACTCGTTTGAGACTTGCGTGGCGACGACAGCAAGCCACCACGCGAAATCCACTGACTAGGTCGCAAAGGTGAGCTTGAGGACCTTTGAGGAGGCCGGTCAAGTTTCGCAAAGCTGGGTGGTGTGGCATCTACAGTTCGATTGGAATCTTCCATGACGCTGGTACTGAACGTAGTCGGGGTTGTTGATGGAGTCGTGTATTTTGCAACGAGTGCATCTATGGAGCCGCTAGATGAGCTGCGACAGCTCCTCCTTCGCTTACCGGAGGTTTCACTACTGGGGAGTGGTATCGAGAAGTGGGACGGGCTAGTTGAAGGTTGGTTCGAAGTTTCGAAACGATTGGTCGTAGCTGGTGCAGATCGATTGGTGAAGCGAATGGCGTTAAGTGACCGCCGATGTGAGTATCCTTCGAGCAAAGGTAGGTCACGTTTCATGGGCAGGTCGTCTGTAAAATCTGGATACGTAGGGCCGGGTGTAGGCGATAGGATTTCTGGTACTGAAAGTGTATCGACTTGAGTTGCATATTTGGACTTCGTGGGAGATATCGGGGCAGTGAAGAGAACATTGTCAAGATCCTGCCCAATGTCCCGGAAGAACAAGCAGCTTTGACTCTTGTGCGGAGATCTGGGGGTTCTGGGTGGCGACCAGCCATCTGTGCTAATGGTTTTGGTTGGCGATAACGGCGGCGTGGTGTAGCCAGACTCGGACGGAGGCAGAGGCAGTTCATTGGCGGTGGCACACATAGCAATAATTATTGAGGTTTAACAGTCGTGACAAGTGATGCCAATCAGTACATTTCGCACAGCGCGACGTCCGAAACACGGGATGTAGCGAAGTGGGATAGTGTCGCTGTCCACGGTATCCTCTAGATTACCTATTACTTCGTTAATGCTGCTCGGTTAGTCGTATAGCAATGATTGGCGGTCTTCTAGGATCGTGCGAGTTCTAGGGTGAAGTTGTGTTAGAAGAGAACAGCCTTCCCGAGATTGACGTGGGGGAAGGCGTGGTGGGGCACATGATTTCGCGCGACCGCAGTTCAAGGCAGCCGCGTTCACACAACACTTGCATGGAGACGTAATGGCAAGCGTAAGTTAGCGTCTACAAGATTCACGTTCTGACTGAGCTGATTGTTCCCAGCATGGAATTTCACGTGGCTCCGGCCCTGTGGTCCGTTCAGAAGAGGCACGCCAGAAAGAGCTTCAACAGATCGAAATCTACAAAGATCTATCCGATCTTGTGAATAGCAAGGTAAATTACATGCTAGACTAACTAGAATGATTTCAAATCTGATGCTCTTTTCAAGGTAGCGGAGAAACAATACACTGCTGAAGTGTTGGACCTCGTGTCGAAGCTCTTGAACGAGAATCCCGAGTACTACACGATTTGGAACCACAGAAGACGGGTGTTAGTTGCGTTGGTTACAGAGGAACCACGTTCACCAGATGAAATGCTGCAGGGCGATTTGCAACTAACATTCGCGCTGCTGCGCAAATTTCCTAAGTGCTACTGGATCTGGAATCACAGGGATTGGTTGTTACAGAAGGCGGAATCACTGCTAGGGGCAGATGCGGCGCGCAAACTTTGGAGTGGAGAGCTTCAATTGGTAAACAAGATGCTACATGCTGACAGCCGCAATTTTCACGCCTGGGGCTATCGGCGCATTGTGGTGTCGAAGATCGAGCGATTGGGCTCATCTACAGAAGACCCTGCAGACACGAGCTCAAGTCTTGCTCAATCTGAGTTCGACTACACTACCAAGATGATCAAAACCAACCTATCCAACTTCTCCGCCTGGCACAATCGCAGCCAACTGATCCCTCGCATCCTCCGCGAGCGCAACGCAGACGCAAAATCACGCCGCGCTTTCTTAGCTTCAGAGCTGGAGCTCATCTGCGAAGCCATCAACACCGACCCTTTCGATCAGTCCATCTGGTTCTATCATCAGTATCTGATGTCGACCATCTCGCCCTCTTGTCCTACAAATAGGCTCATTGTTCAAGACCTAATCAACGCCGAGCGGCAGAAGTATTACGAAAACGAGATGGAGTACATCCAAGATATCTTGGAAGATGAGACGGACTGCAAGTGGATATATGAGGGCCTGCTTGGGCTCGCAGAAGCGTATCTGGAGGTCGATGCGGGGACAGGAGCAGTCACGACGAGGGACATGAGGGCGTGGCTAGCGGAGCTGAACCGCCTTGATGCATTACGGCGAGGTCGTTGGGCGGACTTGGAGAGACGATTGCGGCTCTGAGTGTATATGGCGATGTACTTCTTATCAAGATTTCTTTGGTTGTTCTGCCGTCACTGATGCTTCTTGTTCAACAGCTGGAGTAGCAAGAGCAGCAGGCACAGCATCCTGCTGCGGCTTCTTTCTCCAGGCCCATAAACCTAATGCATCAGACCACGAACTGGCAGCCTTGTTCTCTTCTTTGACAGCAACTATTGTAGGAGCGGGTGTTGGCGTGACCGTCGTCGATAAAGGCGCAATCGCTGCTGGGTTCTCGCTGTTCGCGGCGGCTGCGGCAGCTACTTCCCTGTCAAATCGAATAAGTATAAGTCAGATAATGCAGAATATACAAGCAGCCTACCTGTTGTACTCATCTGTGAGCCTCTTCATCCTCTGTGCCTTGAGCTCTTCGCCAAAGGTCGCCATGCCAATGGCGATACCGGAAACGGTTGCCAAAGCGATTGGAAGTATGCGCCCTGCCATTGCGTCTCTTGTCTATGCTCCTACTGATGTATGGTGTTGCAAGTGAATAAGAATTGATGACGAAACCAGTCGCCAGTAAAAAGTTCGGGTGGACCCTGGCCTCCACCAACGCGCGCTAACAGACGCGTCCAACTTGCCCTCATGGATGGAGCTCACTTCAACTCTCCGGCCCAACACCTCACGACATGCAGACGCGGCCAAATGTCCAAATGGCGCCAGAGAGGATTTGTCCAGGATTCGGATGAAGACGAAGAAGAATCACAGATCGAGAGCCAAAGCTCCAAGCAAGATGTTCGCCGCGAGAGACGCGTCGGCCCTGTTCTTGAGCTGTCAGACGCGCTGATTACGGACAAGGATGTGGTAGCAGAGGCTCAGAAAAATTCAGACAGAGCGCCTGTAGCTCTGAACGAGCCACCTAGAGGTTTAGAGAGAAGACTGGGCGATTGTACACCTCAGAGATATACCTCGCCCAGAGGGCCGACGCTCTCGCCTTTCACGCCCTTGGCACGGCCGCGTTTACGTGAACGGCACTTAGAAAGTCCGGATCCACTCCAGAGCTCACCGAGTGCGAACAGTCGATTTCGAAGACCTCCAACATCCTCACAACCGCATCAAAATTCAAGTCACCAGCCCAGCTCTGAAGAGGAAATAGAGCTTCGAGCTCATGCTCTCCCATCCCAGATCCTCGGCGACACCACGCAAGGAATACACGAACTTCCAAGAGATGGTGGACTGGGAGCCGTCAATGCTTCTACTGTTCTCGGCGAGTTTGGGGTCGCAACTCTTTCCGATAACTCCGAGGATGAGCTGAACCTACGTCAAGAATCAGACGAGGAGTCAAACCTATCTGATTATCCTTCAGATCTGTCCGAGACAGAGCTTCGGTCACCAACCGCGTATGCTACGCCTCATCGACGAACGGCTGTTCAAGTCGTGATTCCGTCCTCGAACACCCTGCGACATCAGCTTGCAGTGGACGAGGCGAGGCAACGCAATTTTCGTGAACGCAAGCCTATTCAGCTGCATCCATATATGCTAGAAGGCGAACTCTATCGCAGAGAGGTACAGAGCCGAGGCCTTAAACCGGTCCTTCGAGCTCGATCTCCACTCCGAAAGCAGAATCAGGGTAACGCCGAATCGCAGGAAGGAGACTTCAATCCGTTCAGAAACAACTCGAGCAGTCCCCCTGATCCTGAGATATTTGTATCGACGCCTGTTGCTCGGCAAACCAGTGACGATGTCCTACGACACAGCTCTACTAAGCGACCCAATTCAAGGCGGCGTGGGTCTCCTGCTGTTCAACTACGCGTGCCAAAGCCAATGAAAAGGAGAAAGTTGAACCAGGCCCTCGTACAAACTCTGGCGACACCGGAAAGGACATGTGAAAGCAGTCCTATTCCTCTTGATATATGGAGAATCCCTGCCGCATCGCCACCATACTCAAGCAGCCCACCCAGGAAGCACTCAGGCAACGTGGCTTCAACCAGAAACACTGACAGCTTACCTACGCCATCCAACTCTTCGAGTGTTAACGATGGATTTCAAGCAGTTCGAGACTCAGACTCTGAGCCTGTTCCTCGAAGCGCACAGAGATCTGCAGGGGAGTTGCGCCGGTCCGTCAGAGTGGTCCTTAGTGATGAGGCGCCGTCCGATTCGGATACGGCTAGTAGTGCATCAGAGCAAGAAGAAGGCGAGCTTCAAAAAGTGAGTAAGAGGATAAGAGGCGTACTCCCGGCATCATGGCTTCGGATCGACAGACAAGCCCAGCAACGACGACAGGCAATGGCTCGTAGACGAGCCCAGCAGGACGTCACTCAATCCCTGGACCCAGCAGAACCCCAACGGGGTGTAGCCCAAAAGATCACAAAGACATCTGGACGCTCTGCGGGATATGCTCGACCAGAAGCATTGCTAGAAGGTGTCGTAATTATATCAGACGGGTCGGATCAGGAGCTTGAGCCCTCTACCCATCGTCAATCTACCGATTTGCAACGCACGGTTGAAAGTGCATCGGCCCTGGCTGCTATGTTTGACGATCGCTACATCGATTCTGGGGATGATCTTGCAAACATGGAGCATGATCGACTGCATTTGCATACTCTTGGAGGCTTGGAAACCAAGCAAAAGCGACAACCAAAAACCACAGAAGCGTTCGGGAACACCGGGCGAACGAGATTCTCCACATCAACAGGAGTTTCCAGGAGCAGCCGGCCCATAAAGATCACCCCCGGCGCTTCTATGCGCAGGAAGCAGGCTGATTATAGAAGGATTCGTACCAATTTGCCGATTCTCAGCGTTCTAGACGTGGAGCTTCCCCCAGAAGTGCCTCAATTTCTCAAGCTTGCTAGACGCGCTGCTCGTCGCGATATCGATCAAGCGCGTCAGAGTCCCCGCCGCAAGCAAATTCGACTACATACTGCTCAAGACACAGACGATGCAAATGCTACTCTTCGGCAGTGGCAACAGGGGCTGCTTAAGCCTCGGATCACCCCCACCACTGGCCAAGATTGGAGCAACGGTCCACCCCTAGCAGACACGACGAAGGACCGGCAGCATGGACCTCAATCGGGCGATATCAACAGGGTTGGCTATGATAATGCTACCATTAAGTCAGTGACAGCACCATTGAAGACTGTCCCGCAAAGGCTCAAGACATTGGATCATACCCTTCGAATTCTTCGAAAATCTTCG
Organism: Stagonosporopsis vannaccii; assembly: GCA_028584115.1. Taxonomy (NCBI): domain Eukaryota; kingdom Fungi; phylum Ascomycota; class Dothideomycetes; order Pleosporales; family Didymellaceae; genus Stagonosporopsis; species Stagonosporopsis vannaccii. The sequence goes on from VWXS01000020.1 coordinate 269,497, forward strand.
AATTTTACCAACAACCTGACTCGATCGTGTAAGATGACCGTGGTCCCCAAAACATCCAAATCGATTGCTCCACATATGCTGGCTCCAGTAAGAACTGCGCAGCTCGAGGGCGATGAGAAAACGTTCGGCTGGAGGGACCGGAAAATAGCATTTCAAAAGGGCCTACAGCGTGTAGACCAACAGCCTGGCAACTCGCAAGGCCCGAAACAACACTCATTGAATCCCCAGCTGGCACGATTCCTCGCTGATGACGGTGCTGTACTTCCGCCACAATCGGCAGCCAGCGATGTCGGTGAGCTTCAAGACGATAGCTTTGAGGGTATGAACACTGCGAATACTATACCTAAGCGGCGCCCAAGGCAGAAACCGCAAGCTAATCGTCTCGATGCTGATGCACGAGAGTATCGACAACCAACAGAGCCAGCCTTCAAGCTGATTTCCGCAGCGCCAGATCCGGTCGCAACTGAGTATCATTCCACACAAGATGAAGGTGTTTTGTTCGGCTTGGGACCATTCGGCACTCAATACCCTATCACCTTCGACGTAACGCCATTGAAAAGCGATACGTATTTTCATTTGGAAACGTTCGTTGGTTCTGAGGATCTGAGACGAGCCTTAGCAGTGGGGGCTCGCGACCTGGATGAGCCTGCAGGATACTGCGTGATCTCGCACGGCTTGACAACTGTTAGGTGCGGGCCCTGGAGTGACGAAACGTACTCACAAATCGCTGAGATGCTGGCTACGATACTGCCACCTTTCGAGGACAGTCGTGGCAATTGGTCAAACAAGACGTCTCTCATCGATGTCCTGGCATCTCTGTCGACATTTCTGCGCGCGCTAGCAGCCTACTTCAGCGAGCATCTCAGCTTTTCCGATGCGGTTGATCGAAGAGACTTCACAACAAAGATGCGAATCTGTTTACAAACACTCTTCGAGCGAGTCTCCACGATATCGGACTGGCCACGCCACGATCAAGCACCATCAAAGCAGACACAGGGTGTTGGTCGTGTTCTGACTTATCTGTTGGTGATTGGCACACAGGTCTATCATATTGCAAGACAAATTCATGCTATTGAGCCCGATGCGGCGATGCTCCTGGACATAAACAGGGCCATTTCGTCATTCGTCGTCAAAGACATCACGAAGGGTACCAAAGCGATATACGATTTCCACGAAAAGAACAAGCATCACAAAGAGCGTGAGAACGGGATTAGGAACTGCGATGTTCTTATCGAAAACATCGTTGTGTGTATGCATGCCCTCGAGTTGCTCAACGCGCCTTCCTTGGGTTTCTGGGACTTGGTCAGTAAGGAGCTGTCCTTGTCAATCGCTTCGGTGAATCAATTACAGGCTTTCGACAATGTATGGGCTACAACGTTTTCGTTGCTACCTTTCACAGAGTTCGACTTGTCAGGCATCCCTGATCGGACGCGTCTGAAGACTTTCGACAAGACTAATTGGGGGTGCATATGTACTCTGCTCAAACGACTGCTAGATCTCTACGTCGGCACTTCTCAACAAAGTGCGTCTTCGATGAATGAGTACGTTCGTGCCAACTTCACCAGGTGCTACGTACTTATCAACGACTGGCATTGGAAACGCCCAGAGCACATTCTCAATGTCATCTTTGACTTCTTTGGAAAGCATGGTCTGAAGCCGCTTCGAAACGAGACTGCTACAAGCTCAGCAGGTTTCTTGCAGAATTTTGCTGCAACAGGCAGCCTGAAGCTCGTGCCCAAGGAGAGTGCTTTCCATATTGCGCTCAAATGCCTGGCTACTGGCTTACAGAGCATGGTCCCTGCGCATCCGGAGAAGAAATTGCGCAGTTTCGTATTCAGGCGCATTCCAAACCATGGCCGTACTTGCCCCAAGGACCAAGCGCTCGAAGAGGAGAGTTTGGCCGCCTTGCGAAATCATCATGATCTGCTATCTACACTCTATTGCGGTGTTCCACCAGCCTGTCGTCCAAAGCTGGACCGCATTCGCGATCTTGTCAGCCATGAAACATCTCATCGTGAAGCATGCAGGGTCAGTGTACGCGCGTGGGCGAACCTGAGCACGTTTCAATTGTCGACAGATGAGCCGTACGCAGCTGCAAAACCGTTCGCCCTCTGGTACAAGGACATAATGCACCAAACACTGAAACAGTACCGATTAGCGAAAACTGAGGCTGACGACTATTTGAAGTCAGGGGTCTTTGATGAGTCAACCAAAGTGGTAGCCGTCATGGTGAAGCAGACGATGCAAAGGAACCAGGAACAAGTCATTGCCACATTACGCGATAGTATCGCAGGCATGAAGCAAGTTGTCCGATGTGCTCGAGATCAAAACAGCCTCATAAGGTTCTTGGCCGATTCTGACATTGTTCATCTGCTCGAGCTTCCCCACTTGGAGGATCGTCGACTGATCAGTGTAATTCGAGAGACTTTGTCAGTCATCCAACAATACGCAGCGATGCGGAAACCACAGACCCAGCATCAGTCGAGCCAACCAAGGAGCGAGGAAAGTCAAGATTACGGCGATTTCCCGGACCTGGACGACCTAGGTGATCTCGACGATGTTCAGTCATTGCAGTCTGGTCAGTCTGCAGCAGTGCCCCAGCCTTTTCCCCTTGACTTTATTCAAGGATCGTTATGGCACCTGATGTCCAACGCTTTCGGCGCTGAGCATGCACCGGATGACAACCTACTTTTGGAATGCATAGATACATGGGTTTCCATTGCCGGTCTTGCTGTCACAAGCGGCGGCAAAGACTGGTCGCACTACATCAATTCTTTCAGTCAGGTATCATGGCAGCAACTGCGTCCTACTGAGCAGACCAGGAGGTTTGGCCCTTACTTTATGGCCGCACTGATTGCTCATGATTCTGCTGCCTACAAGGAACATCGACAAGATGTCCTGACTGCTCTGCTGCTTTGCCTGGCGGATCGTGAGTCCATGTTAAGATTTCAACATCGACTTCTGAGCGTTATCATAAAGGCGGATGAGGATGATCCTCTATTAAGGAACCTTCCTTTCTTCAAAACTGAGGAAACAGGGGGCTGGGACATCACGGCTGACAGTCTGCGATCAAGACGCCTTTCCCTCATCTCAAGCCTGCTTGCGAATATGCGGGAGGACGTGTATACAACGAGTGTGCAAGAACCCTCACGGACTCTCCATGTGAAGGCAACATACGCGGCAATGTTAATGCACTTCATGACTAGGCTCAAGAATAACTACCAGCAACTACAACAAGGTGCCAGAGTAGCTGGAGCATACGTGGAATTCGTACAGAAGATCGTACAGTTCCTGAAACAGTTTACGAGTGACATCTGTCCTGTGTCATCCTTCTTCACCGACTCGGTGGCTTTCCCGTTGCCAACCATAGATCCTGCGTATGTGGTCGGTCGACTCTGTGGATATGCACCAAAGGTGCAAGATTCGCGCACTGCGAAAGAATTATTGGCCTTCGTAGAGACCATCACGCAGCAATCCGCAATCGACAATCAGCAGATTTCCCTGGTGAACCAGCTTACGCGAGCACTCTGTACCGAAGAAGCACCTGTCGCCGATCGGGTGGCGTTACGAACCATGTTTCTTCAAGGCATCTTCCCGGCCTATATTGAGAGAGCATTTATGTCACGTGTAGGCTTTCTCACTGCCAGACCCATCCTGCAGTGTTTGTCAACGGTACTCGACGATATGGTCTTCGACCTACGCGTCAATCAGATCGAGTCCGTGTCGACAGCTGTCGGTAACATCGTCTCAATTGCGCATGCCTTCATTAGAAGTACCGAACAACTCAAAGGCGATGCTCAACTCTTGCAAATGCCACATAACTTAAGCGGTTTGGTGCACATGTTTGAGGTCGCCGTGTCAATATCTCGGTTGCTGGACTACGTGGTGGATCGCACCTTGAGGATCGCAGGTCACCGCAGACTTTCGCTCATCACTTACCTGGACGCATTCAGCATTTACATCGCGCAGATGCTCGAAGGCACAGCACCACTCAACGTGCCTTCTTACAGCGGAAATGCGGATGCGTCATCACTGAATACAAAGTACCCAGATATTCTGTCATTCTGCGCGAGGAGCTTGCAAAGCAATATAGAAATGAACTGGGCTGAAGACCATCGCTCGATTTGGTTTGGTCAAGGCCGAGCGAGGAGGGAAGTTATATACGATATCGGGTCGACTGCGGGAGAGAGAGAGAGGTTGCTTTGCGTCCTTCAGAAGTTTCGCAAGACCCTGGACGAGCTCTACGGTGACCACCTCATTGGTGATGATGTCCAGGACGATATCATTGTTTAGCATCCAACGACACATGTGTTTAGCGGCATTTATGGCGTTTAAGGGTAGCATCACGAATATCAACAGCAAATTCTGATACTTCAATTATTACTCCACTTCCTTGTGTGAATATTTGAATCACGAGGGCACGCGTCTTAGTCGCGTGCGCTGAGCAATGACCGCTGACATCCCTGCTGTCTTGCCGAGACTTTTCTCCGCATCCCCGCTTTCTCGTCACGTTGTCCTCCTTCTATCGCGTCGTGAAATCAGTCGTGTTTTGTAACACTTGTCGATAATGCCTCCCAAAAAGAAGCAGAAGACGAGCGAGTATTCCAACGCGACAACGGAGGGACCCAATGATGGACATCAGGAAGAGCAGGAAGATCAGCCGGAGGAATATAGCTCGATTGGTCAGAATGACCCCGGAGAAGAGGACGATGATAAATCCAGTGACCAGGATGGTCCGTCGCTGCGTGATGTGGATCACCCACTGCTGCTCCATGAACGTGACTGATCGTCCCCAGACTTCAAAAATTCCCGAGCATGAGTATGTCGGAATGCACCGCCCACGTTTCGACTACAAACTCGAAAGAAGCACTGACTCTGACTCTGACACTGAGGAGGGAGGAGATTTCCACGATCTCTACAGCAAGGGCTTCGATGCTGAAAACAAGGCTGGCGTAATGCTGGAGCCGGCCAAAGATCACCCAGAACACAAATGGGTCATTATGTGGGCGGGATATAAGATGTTCATGGATTACAGTAGGAAGGCCAGCTACTGCTCACCTGATAACTTTGGCATGTACATCTCTAACGATTTCGAGGGATGGGGGCTTCAGGAGCTGGTCGAGAACTTCGTAAGCGGTTGCTGCATTGCTGCGACGAGGAAGGCATGAGAGTGCTGATGTCGAACAGATCGTCGAATTTGACAAGTCGTTGAAGAAAAAAGATGAAGAGGCGCTGAAGCACATGTGGGCCATCGTCAGCGCAATGAGTCTCTGGATCAACGAGGTAGACCAGCAACCGCTCATGGGTACGCAATAGACCATCCTGCTTGCCTTGACGCATAGCTCACAATTCCAGGCAACGAAAACGGTCATAAAACTCAAGCAGTTATCGGTCTCATCGGATGGGCCCTGCTTCGCGCCCTCGCATCCCTAGACTTCGCAGGTCAACTCAAGTCTGACACAGATTTCCTCGACATCCCTATCGTCATTACCTCACTTCACGAGTTCTCAAAAGACCTTCCTGAATACGGCATCGAAGATGAAGCAGTCTCCTGGCGCCCTTACGCCGCGACATACTTCAAAAAGGGCAAATTTGACAACGAAAGGGGCATTTTCAGTGCAAAGACGGTGCTTGAGGGTGCTGAAGGTGGTTCGGAGGCAATGTTGGCGAAAAAGTCGGAAAAAGATCCTTGGGGCTGGGGTAAGATCCTCGGGGATTACAAGAAGAAGCATGGGACTGGGAAGGGCGGAGCTAGTATTGGTGGAACGAAGTACGATATAACAAAGATGAGTAGGAAGGAGAGGGCATCGCACGCGTTCGATAAGAAGGATCCATTAGCAGATGTTAGTGACAAGGATTTGAAAGAGGGAAACTTGGATTTTGTTTAGGTCGTTGTTAAAAGTCTCGTGGGGGCTTGTAAGGTAATGAGATTTGTAGCAAATCAACATCCGTCATCCAACTGTTGTGTCATCGCGCTGGCTAGGATTAGATGTGCAGGTTCTTCAAGATCTCTACTGTGTTGAGATCAGCCTCTAGTCGATACTAAGTGTTCATTGAATGCTCCCCAGCCCTACGTTCTGATCTCAGGTGAGCACCGTGCCAACAACCACTCTTCTGGGTTCTCGATCCGACTGTGACACGCTAAAAACATGTTGGAGACACAGCATGTCATGTTGCGCTTGCGGAGAGCTCTGCATTTCGGTTCGATCCGAGCAACAACGCTATGCACAGCCATCCAGAAGCGGCACCTCTTCAGATCTCCTCGGCCAAATGCCCAACAACAGATGACGATCTCCCAACATAGCCTCACAGCTCAGCAAGTACGGAGCGTGCCCCGAGGCTTCTCGTCGGCCTGTTGCACGTCAATTCAACTTCGTTGTCAAACCTGCTTGGATGCAGACATCACGCAGCATATCAAATGTTGCCAGATGACAACAAGCTTTCTACCTAGACGCCAAAAATCCTGCTCGAATGGCAGCCTTACTTGGCCAGTGGCGGTCTAGGCTCCGGCATTCACTCTCGTTCTGCTCCTTGTTCATCCGTCGCAGGGCCTCAACGGCGGACCCTGTGGCTTTTGCGGGTGACGTGGGACCGACGAACGACGTAAGGGCAGCAAAAGTGTGGCGCACGCGCTTGACATCACTGCAGGCGATGCAGGCACAAATCGTGGCGTCGGCCCGACAGCCAATCACAAAGCTCCTGTGCGCTTCCGCATGACGTCTGCCGCGGAAAAAGCTTGGAGTGACGAACCCTGATCGACGAAAGTACTTCTTCGATCGAAGAAACTACAAGGCAGAATGGATCAGGGTCTGCAGGACGTGCGAATGATGTTGGGGCTTGTGGAACTGGAATACAAGGCTGTCGTCATCGGGAGCGACAACCATAAATGGAGGCTGCTCTTGCGATCTTACCTCCTCCCATTCAATAACATTACCTATTATTGACAGCATCTCAGCCAATCTTCAAACACATTTACTCCCTCGGCTATCACCTGAGCGTCCACAATGGCTTTCGGCAGTGCTGCACTGAAGTTAATCGCGACGGGGCTCTACGCCCTCGAGTTCTGCTGCGCTGCGGTCGTCCTTGGAATTTACTCTTACTTCCTCGCCGTCCAGGCTGACCGCAATGTCACCATTCCCCGCTGGCAGCAAGCTGTGGAAGGTCTCTCTGGTGCGACAGTCCTCTACACGATTTTCGCCATCATCTTCACGTGCTGTTTGGGCGGCAAGACCTTTTTTGCTCTCATCGCACTGATCTTCAACGCTCTTTGTTGCGGTGCAATGATCGCTATCGCCGTCCTCACCCGTGACGGAGCGTCCAGCTGCTCTGGCTATGTTGAGACTCCTCTTGGCAACGGGCCGGATTCCTCCAGGGAGGGTTTTGGCAGTGACGGTCAGGGTGACCAGATCACTTACTCTGCCTCTCTCGGCACTACCTGCAGGCTCAACACTGCTTGCTTTGCTGTTGCCATCATCGGAGCGTAAGTATACCAGACATTCCCTCATCAACAACTCTCACTAATTCAAAACAGCTTCCTCTTCCTCCTCTCCATTCCTGTGCAGCTCTTCCTGGGCCGTCACCACAAGAAGGAGAAGCGCTTTGGACCCAGCCCCTCCAACAACTACACTCGTGGCTCTGGCAACAAGTTCTGGCAACGCAAGAAGCGCAACAACCAGCTCCGCGACCCTGAAGTTGCTGCTGTCCCAGCAACTTCCACCAACGGTCACGCTGCTCTTGCTCCCGGCGCGCGTGACTACCGTCCAAGCCACGACACCCACATGACCGGCTCTACTGTCAATGCTCCTTACGGCACGGCCACCAACGGCCCGCTCGACAACCACGCCTACAACAAACCTGTCACTGGCGGTTACCACACTGCGCCCACCGGTACCTACAACAACACTCCTGCTACCAACTACTAAAAACAAGCGAACACGGATTAGTCACGACGCATGGACTGTGTTCAGATGGGAGTTGAAGGTTGGCTAATGCCTTCCAACTGTACTATATGATACTTAGCGCTTGATACCATGGGATGGTCCGATTGTGACCGAGGAGGACAAAGACTGGTGTATTATACGACCTTACGAACCTAATACTTAATAATAACATGAACGTAAACCACTTTATACATCACAATATATATGATTTCAATCGCATATTGTATTGTCCCAACATTACTTCTTGAGACTTAAGTGAGGAAAATGAGGAGTTGTAAAGCATGACGAGTGATTGGTCGAACGCTGACGCAGTACTCGGCTTTGCTGCTGATTAATCTAACGTCATTCTGCCGAACCCCGAATCTTCAACTTTCCAAACAGTCAAACATCGCCATTGCACAACTTCGATATTCTCTTCGTAGCAACAATCCACACACTTTCGGGTCATGGCCTCCATTACAATGCCCCGCGCTGCTATGCGCAGCCTCTCACGCGCAACACCTTCAATACGCTCCCAAGCGCCGCGCATCGCCACAAGATGCCTGCACCAGAAGTCGTCGCCCATCACATCGACTCCCGCACAGCACCGACCGCGAGCGCAGCCATGGAGTCAAGGTGCCATCTCCCCATCCGCGACCATGACACGGCGGACAATGTTCATCCAGACCGAGCCCACACCGAACGCTGATGTGCGTCCACCATTTGTCCACACAAGTACCGCACACTGACATTTCCAGGCTCTCAAGTTCAACCCTAACATGCGGGTCCTCCCCGAATCCATATCCTCGCCCTTCCTTGAGTACGTCTCGCCACGCAGCACCCTCGCGCCGCCGCATCCCTCTCCACTTGCAGCGCAACTTATGAACATCGACGGAGTAACAAGCGTCTTCTTCGGCGTCGACTCCATCACTGTGACCAAAGACTCCTCCACGCCCTGGGCCCACATCAAGCCCGAAGTCTTCGCCGTCATCAACGAGACCCTCACTTCGGGCTCACCCGTCGTCAACACCGTTGAGGCCAAAGCCGGCGAAGAAGGCCAGGGCGGCTCCGAAGTCGACACCCTCGCGTACGACGAGAACGACGATGAGGTCGTCGGCATGATTAAAGAGCTTCTCGAGACACGTATCCGGCCCGCGATCCAGGAAGACGGCGGCGATATCGACTTCCGCGGGTTTGTAGACGGACAGGTGTTGTTGAAGCTGCGTGGCGCATGCAGGACATGTGACAGCAGTACCGTGACGCTGAAGAACGGAATTGAGAGTATGTTGATGCACTACATTGAGGAGGTCAAGGGTGTGCAGCAAGTGCTCGATCAGGAGGAGGAGATTGCGATGAAGGAGTTTGAGAAGTTTGAAGAGAAGCTGAGACAGCAGAAGGGGAGTGTACCTGCGGCTACAGCGGGTAAGGGTAGTCTTGATACCGTTGAATAAGGGTTTCGGCAGGGCGGCTTGGGTTAACGTAGAGATACCATTACGTTCGCTTTTATCAGAGAAGCGAGGCTGTACAAAATGTATGATTATGCTCACGAAGCTTGCTGTGTTGTGTCGGTGCCATCTCATGTGCGGTTGTCGAGTTTGAGATGCAGAGTGAAGGCCAGACCAGGCCAGCTTCGCCGACCGTTGTGATTACGCCAAAATAAAGCGTTGGGAGCTCGTCAACCAGGCATGGGTGCAGCGTCTGTGAGTAGGCGGTAAGCATCCATGTCCAAGTAAAGCAAGAGTGCGATGCATGTCAAGGCAGGACGAGGTTGATAAGAGCTCAGCACGAGGGCGAAAACGAAAGCATCTGTTGAGCTCGCGCTTTCTCGTACGACAGTGGCCTGATCTGATTAACTGTAGTACGAGAACCAACAAGCATCACAGCACAACCACGCAGCACACGATTTTCTTGAACAGTCAGTCAATAGTTTACATTCCAACTAAAGGTATATACAAGAAGACGTCGTCTCTTTGGGACATGTCTGTTTCCCAACTCCATCATCGCATCACTCGCGATCTCGTTCAAGAGATCTACGACTGCTCGCGCAGCCAAGCAATGAAGGTCTCAAGCGTGAACTCCTCGGGCAGCGCACCACCGGCCGCAGGGGCAGTGGCGGACGCAGCAGGGGTCTCGGCGGCAACAGAGGTCGCAGCCTCGGAGGTGGCAGCAGGAGCAGACGCAACGGGAGTCTCCTCGGCAGGCGCGGTGGTAGCAGCAGGAGCGGAAGAGGCAGCGGCGGAAGAGGCAGCAGTGGGGACAGCAGGGGCGGTGCCGTTGGAGGCGCCAGAGCCAGAGGAGGGTGCGGGAGTAGCGTTACCGGAGCCGCCGCATGAGGCGACAGGGCCGCCGGGTGCGGTGTAGGTCGAGGCGTCGAAGCCGTTGTAGACGTTGGGGATGTAGATGTTGTCGTCCTCGGCCTTGTAGGCGCCGGGGAGCGAGATGGTGGGACCGCAGGCGCCCTTGCTGCCGGTGCCGGTGATCTTGAGCTGGGCGCAGCCGACTAGGTGGATGTCAGTGTTTGTTCTTGAATAGTGATGAGGAGGTCGAGGGACGTACTGTAGAATTGGGCGCCGCCGACGGTCTGGGCACCGTGCAGAGCAAGCATCTCAGAGCGGAGGAGGTACTCGCCGCTTGCGAGGCCGGTGGGCAACTTGAACTCGTGGGTCATGTTGCTGGCTTGCATGATCTCGTTGGCCCACTTGCCGTCGACCTGGTCAACCTCGTCGATCTTGAACCAGCCGGCACCGATACCGGTAGCCTGGCTGGCATCGTCAACGGGTCCGTAGAGGAAGTGAGTGATGGGACCGGGGTGGCCGGAGTTGTCCCACTGGACCTTGATGGAGTCACCCTCGGCAGCGGCGACGGTCTCGACGCCAGAGGGAACCTTGGAGCCGCCGACGTTGCAAGCCATGTCGTCGGATGTTACGTCCTCGACGGGGCTGTTGGAGGGCGGCATCCGGATACCGACCTGGTAGCCGGGGGTCTCATCGTTGACCCAGAACTGGTGGAAGTTCTGGTGAGCAGAGACAGCGCCGAGAAGGGCGGTAGCGATGATAGCCTTGGAGAACATCTTGTAGGTTGGGTTGGTTTGGGTTGAAGAGTCTTGTGTGTGGGGATGTACAACAGTTGACTTTAGTGATGCCGGATCACGAAAAGAATGTGAGGTAGTGAGAGAATGAAAAGAAAGAATGGACTGTTGCAAGCAACTGAAAGAAGGACTGGCCGTTTGGAATGATCAAGAAGACCAGAGTTGGGCTTGCAGCTCCTTTAAATCCATTGCTCCCCTGCTGCGGGCCAAGATGAGAGTTCTGTAATCCTGCACCGCAACAATTAATTCCGATACCCAGGGTTGTCGCATGGATCCTTCACGACACCCGTTGCCGCTGTCCCACTTCTGGGATATGAAGCGAGTTGCCCAGACGGGAGCCAGGCTCTCGATAATCTGGATGAGGCAGCAGCTTGACCCAGATCGGAGTAGTTGCGATGTCTGTCATGCGAGTCCGCGGTGCATGGCCTCGAAATGGTCAGCCGAGATTGGGTGGATTTCATGGTGGAGAGGTCAGTGTTTTGAAACTCGCTACATGGGGCTTAGCGAGTCCGGCATTGCATTGTCTAGTGCTCCGTGCTGTTTCAAAACTTCTGTGACAGGCGGCAACCAGGATCTCGTTCCTGCAGCGCTTCGAAGTTCGCCCGAGTCCCTACACTTTACAATGACGTTGATGGTGTTGTTCGCGCTCGCAAACCTTTACGGGAGACGAGGAAAGTCAGAGGTCTGATGATTGAAGGTTGCAGAAGCTTCTGAAATGCCGCGAAGCGCTGCTCTATGCATCTGAATCGCATAATGATTAAATGAAGCACGTTTCATTGTTTTTTTCTCGAATTGATTCTCACTCCATGACACGCTCACAGCGCTTCGCTCGCCCCACGCGCCGGAGGAAGGACCACTACACCGTTCTCGCGACCGTGATGAATCCAGTGGGGCTTGCCTTGAAATTCCTCGGCGCTAGGGCAATCGTTGTGATGTCTTTGGCAACCTTCAGCGGGTCTGCCTCCCGTATTGGCGCCGTATCCAATTGTCCGGTAGGAGCGGGTAGCGAGGTCCCATCATTTGTCGACGTTGGTGCGCTTATTGACGCTGTTGCCATGTCCGCGCTTATAGATAGGGTGACGAAGGATGTGTGCGCTGCTGCAGTACCGCGAGGTAGGTCTTCGTTGATCACGACTCGAATCTCCTGGACAGGTGCATTGACAGACGCTGGTTGAAGAACCATGAACAACCGTACACCAAGCGCTAATGATGTGAACCAAAGAGTGGTCAGAAAGAATATTGCTGCAAGGATCCAGGGTATCAAGATAGTCTTCTTTGGGATCCGTTGACGCTGAGGCCGCGGCGGCAATGGAATGTCATCGAACCTGGGTAAGGGAGCCGCAAATTGCGGGTGACTAGGCACAAACGGTTCGGTCTTGACCTCGAAGGCTTTCTGGTCCTCGAACGCACTCTTGCTGGTCCATCGCGGTAGTTGCTGTGAGTAGTATGTGGGTAACGGCGTCGGATGAGCGTTGGATGTAATATCCTTTGAGGGCTCACGTTTGTGGAAGGCCATCGTATTGATTATTAGTGTGATTATTAGTTGTACGGATTTCTTGACGAGAGCCGGCTCAGATCATAAGGTTAGAAGAGCGGAGGGATCGCATTCAAAAGCCTTAAAAGCACACTGCAGACAAGTACGGGTTAAGAGGCACCATGGCCGGCTGCGGGAAAGGCTGTACCGTTAACAGATCCCGCCGATCAGCCATATCCACTCGATTGCGTTGCGGGGTCAGCCAGCCTCTATGAACTGTAGCCATTACATGGTGCTTTTGCAGAGTTGTGGTGTCGACGGCGCGGTGTGTTCGACGAATGTGCATTTCACCCCAATGATTGGATGAGCGCCTCCCTGAGCTGGCGGCGGCGGGGTTGTGCACAGGCCAGCCAACGCCGCTACTGCATCTTGAGAAACGATGCCATTACGATCGACGACTCTCAAACCGTCGAGTGGAATGCATATCGAATACTCATAGCTGTTCGCTCCGCCCCATGCGCCGTGTTTCGATTCTTCATCTGAACCTCGATATTACATCTAAGTGATTCTCAAAGTCGCGGCTGCTGAGCGGCCCGAATCAAATCACGGCTCGTAAAATTATGTACAAGAGCAAATAGGACAGTAGAAGATCGCAAGTGCATTAGTGTCAAGGAATGATCCAGAGATTGCTGATCATTTACATGCAGTCCAAGCGGAGCCAAACATGCCCTCCGGTTACAGTATATCATATTGACTACTCAACTGCCAATTGTCTGGTTTGAACAAAGCGTCCTCATTCGAATCCATGAAATACATGCTGAACTGGACCTGCTCGTTATGATTTCCTTGCGATGAGCTTCCTATCAGGCTCGAAAGATCTTGAACTGGACGTCTCCAAATGCGAATGGCAGCAGAACCCCCTAAGCTGAGAGCTTGCCCTCCGCACACTGCACTTGCACCTCTTTGTGCTTGAATGCTGCTGACCTCAATGTTCAGCCCCACATGATGTCCCTCTGACTCTTGGTGCTGCTCGCCCAAACTCTTGAGGTCGGTTTCCAAGGTTCGCAAGAGCTTATATGCTTGTGATTACTGCTAGGGAGAGACGGTCGTATCTGTCACGTTGTGCTTCTCAAGAAGATGGCCTTGAAGGGCGAGTTCCTGGTCCTGGATCCGTCCCTTGAGCTCCGTCCCGAGCCTCTTCAATTGGGTTTCTACGATGTTGGCTTGCTCAAGGATGTCCGCTTTGCAATTGGCGACGTGATCTCGATGCTGGTCAGTCAAGTATGCGAGATCTATTGACATTGGGATTATGCTGTCAACATACTTGCTGAAGCTACTTGCAGTAGCTGCGAGATCAACTACAGTTTTCCTGAGAAAGAGAAGTTCTGCTCTTATGTTTGTCACCTCAGAATTATGGTCTCTTTGTTGTTGTGAAGACGCAATCTCCAGCTGCTCCAACCGATTGCGCAGATTGGTTATGTTGTTCGCATTTAAGATGTCTCCGAACTGGCTCATAATTTGGAGTTTCTGTTGTTCCATCTTGGATTGCAGGTCTCCTTCGGCTATAGCAGTATTGACCTTGACAGTTTCCTCGTGCTCTTTAAGCTGCCTTCTGGAGTTCTGTTCAAGGTTTAAGAGTTTAGCAGCTGTTTGAGCGCCCAATTGTTTCAGTCTCGTATCAAAGGCATCCTCCTTTCCCTTTGCAACGGAACACCTCTCCTCGATATCCTGGATTCTGTGGAGATTGCTTTCGATGGCCTTTTGCACTTTCCTTCTCTCCTCACGCTCAGCGCGTAGTTCATTACGTAGATTGTCGATGGCTCCCCGAAGCAAGTCCTTGTCTTTGTTTCGAGCAGTCTGTAGGTCTGCACTCTTCTGGCGCTCAGCCCTCAGGTCTTGCCGTAGAGCTTTGATCTCCTTGCTTAAATGCTCAAATTCCGCAGTATGAGATTTTTGCGTATGTCTAAGCTCTTTGTATCGCTGCTCGTGGTCTCTGCCATGTTTCTGTTGCAACCTGGTAGCAGCAAGAACCTTCGTCTCGTTCGAAGTACAGATGGCGCTGAGAACATCAATCTTCTGTTTCAGAGGCTCCAAGGCTCGAGGGATAGCGATTTTCTCCAGGTCTGAAGTACCTTTTTCCATTTGTGTATCGAGCTGAGTGGTGAGATTTGTCAGTATCCTGCGATCAGTCTCTGTGGCTTTCTTGTCAACTACATCGGCAATCCAGCCCTGCAAATCTTCCGTGCCAGGCCGTTGGCTTAATTGCAGATTCAGACTAACAAGAGAATCCTTCTCAGCATTCAAGGACGCCTCGAACTCTTCCATGCGCTTCGTTATGGGAGCTGTGTTCTTAGCCAACGCACTCTCCATGATAGTATTTTGGAAGCCAACAAGGCTAGTGTTAATGGACGCCGTGACTTGCGCTGGAATATTCGAAACAACTTCATTGACGGCCTCTTCCCTTGCTTGGCGTTCGGCATGTACAATACCCTGTACAGTTGCCGATGTAGGCAGGCGCTTAATGTCCTTGTCAAGAATTGAGAAGGAGCTCTCGATGGCGTCTTGTCTCGCTTCCATGGCTTCCTTGCACTGCTTGTGGCTCACTTCCAGTTCCATGCGCTGCTGTTCCATACACTTCACCTTCGCCTCAAGATCGCGAACTCTATTGACATTCTTGGCTTTTCGCTCAGCTATGAGCTTCTTCGCTTGTACGTAGGCAGCATCGTTGTGATCGGAGCTTTCTTCTTCTTCCGCGTCTTGGACAGCTTGGACACCCTGGAGCTGAGCGCATGGTCGCCTTTTGGGCTTGGGCTTCCCGCGGTTTGTCTTGCCTGGCGGCGTGGGCGTGAGATTCACATCTTGAGAGTCTTGGGCAACCATCTGGGCAAGTATGTTGTTGTTTACCGCAGCGGATTGGGCTGTGGCGTCATCCGTATTGTAGGCCTGAGAGCAGCGAGTGAAAGGCAACGACGGAAAGGGGGCGCAGTAGTGCAGCTCTTGGAAGGAAAAGGTGAGAGGCTAGCTCCACGGATAAGGTTCTTCAACAATAAGAATGAGGTGAAAGAGGGATGCTCGACATCGAGAAGCGTTAGGTGAACACTACAGTCCGCACGCAAGACACCGATCGCAGTATATTGCACTGCCGCACCTGGGAAACGCATGTGATGTCTCACCAATAGCTTGACAGTGGTTGCGCGAATGTAAAGCCAGGATTCAATCTATAAGGAAGGACCTTGCAAACAACATGCGACCACTATGTCATGTAGACATCTAACTCAGCGTGCTGCGGTGATTGTCAGGACAGAAAAGTTTTAGGCTGCAGGGAGATGGCAACTATCCTGCACATGAACGTCTGCATGTACGCATTCTGATTGGTCGAAAGCGACACAGAAGCAGCGAAGACGCGACAGGTCACGTCACACGCGCAGGGCCGCTCAGACCGCTGATGGTCTGCACAGCGCCATTTCTACTTCCTGTGCAGCGTTGGTCACCGCATGAGGAGATTCCCGCCCAGACTTTTGGTGACAGTCAGCGTGTTGCTGCTGCAGCTCGTGCAGAGTATGCACAATTGTGCCGCAATCTCGACATACACGTGCCCATACCGGTTTGTGCAAGCCTCAATGTAGCACAGAGGTTCGCCGAGACATTCTCAGATGCGAGATGCGATGCAAAGTGAAGCCTGCATCGGCTACACGTCAAGGTCGGCCTCAGAGACGTTGATGAGGCAGAGTCGAACAAGCTTCCATGACATGTGCTACCTAGCATTCCAGCAGCAGAACAAACATGTTTGAGCATACAGGACCATGTTGAGGAGGGGGTGCAAACGCTGTAGTAGCTCAAGCAACGACATGATAGTTCGAAGCAACACCCCAGCGTGCAGGAGGCCTCGGTCTTCGTTTGCCAGCGCAGACATTGATCAGCTTTTTCCTCGAGCAGCTGGAAAGCCACGTACGTTCAGGCGATGGGGTACATGTAGTTGTAGAAATATACAGCAAAATGTCTATCGGGCACCGGATATTGTCCTGGATATCCCATGGACGTATAGTGTCAAAAGGGACGCAGGGTTGAAGACTGCGTTTGACGCGCAGACGCAAAGGCTCAGTAGCTTCAACAAGTGCATCTCCAGCAACAGAGATGGTCCAACAGCAGTTCTTGATGGCCAGGCAGCGCTCATCCACGAACAGTCGAGACTAGAGAACATCTGCAGACACGGTCTTGTACATGACAGGTATCTATCTTACGGATGTCGTTATCCGGCTATGGCTGCGCACGGCTCTTGGAAATGGCTTCGTGGACCACCAGGGGAAGACGAAGATTATATTAGAATATATATATATATGTATAGGGTATGAAGCATCCCCCTGTCCACAACTATTCATCTCTCAGTCTAAAATGCGCTCTCTTCTCACTCACTACACACTCACTATGCCCTTCACGCCGTATCATCTGATCTCCTTCCCCTTTCACCCTCCACATCCGCACTCTGAGGCAGCACGACATTCGGCGGGACTCCCAACCCGGGCTCTTCTTCGCTGTCCTCGGTCGCTTCACGGAAACACTGGAACGAAAGCAGTCTCCCGTCATAATCTCCTTTCTGCGTAGTCGTCAGATCTCCAGTCCCCGGGAAAGAGAGGGGGAGAGCGTCGGTGCCGTCGGAGGCGAGGGGGGTGCAAAAAGCATTGCTACGCGGCAAAGTCAGTATATCAGCGTTGAGCATCGGCACGTCGGTACGTCGGTACAGGGCGCGGGTTTTAATCTGGGGAACGTACGTGTAGAAGATACACTGGAAGCCCGGATCCGGGCCGATGGATAAGGCGGTCATGTTTGGAGCGAGGGCTGTGCAGGCTTCGGGGGCGCTGCCAAGCGGTGTGCGGAAGTGGGTGCAGGGCGGGCCCCAGGAGGGCGCGGCGCAGATGTAGACCTGAACGCGCTCGGTCAGTATGAGTGGGAGATTGAGGTTGAGTGTGAGTATGAGATTGAGCTTGAATATGAGTATGAGAATGAGTGTGAGTATGAGTGTGAGATTGAGATTGAGTATGGGTATGAGGATGGGTATGAGTATGAGTATAAGTGTGAGTGTGAGTATGAGTACAAGTGTGAGTGTGAGTATGACTATGCATCATAGACTCTCCAAGGCAAGCTCAGGATGCAACAGGAAACCGGGCGGGATATAGACGTACACCAGCCTTTTCATCGCCACCACTCTCCTGGGGCCCACCATCTCTTCCTGCAACGATACTGCTCGTGGTACGCTGCTCAACCGTGTCTCTCATGCCGGGCACTTGCACAGTGCTCTGCGTCTTCGACACGGGCTGCGCACTGTTTCCCTCCCCTGTGCCTGCATCCGGCGACTTCGGCTGGTTTAGACGCCAATGCGGCGGGGGCCACGCACAGGTGATGCAGGGGTAGGGGGGTGGGTACGCGTTCTGTGGGCGCGGGAGGGCGAGGGCTGTGGAGGAGAGCGCGAGGAGGAGGTGGAGGAACATTGGTGGAAGCATCGTTTCGTGTTTATGCTGAGACGGAGGGCAGAGAGAATGAGGCGTGTAGAGAGAAGACGAGACTACAAGGATGCTTCAGTCAATGTGGATGGTGCAAGGTCTATGTATGGGAAAGTATGTGCGCGTGTGTTGGTGGTTCACGATTGAGGCTGAAAATTAGCTGGCAAGAATACATATTTAGTCCCCTCTTTATAGATAATTCCGGACTGTTTTGTCGGAAGAGATGCTGAAGCAAGGCCATCGGTCGTCGTAGCTATACAAGTTGTTTGTCGCCGTTGCTGGGCTGGACGACGCAGATGGATGCTGATAGTCGCACAACCGGCAGGTGTGCGAGGTGGTACAAGCTCGCTACCGTCTGCAGCACGCGACCTTCCTGGAAGAAGGGCGGGCGGGGTGGGGGCGCGGACACAAATGCTGTCTTGACACTGTTGGTGTTGCAGTGGCTGAATGTAAGATCTGTCAGGCGTGGTTGGTGTGGACACAAGCGCGTGACCATGCAAAAGGATTGCGACTTTTACTCAGGGTTGCGCACACCTGTGTGGCCGCAGGATCAGGAGTGTTGTTTGTTGCACACAGACGGTCTTGCATGCGTGACAAGGGTTGTGGAGAGGGTAACAGGTAGATGGCGGTGTCCCTTGCTGGGTGGCATGGTCTATGAACACAGTAGTGGGTACAAACATACATACAGACGCGAGGGTATCTGCCGCGCAGCCAGTGACGCAACACCAGCCGTAACATGGCCTATTGCATTCAGCGGCAGCGTTGGTGTTCGCTCATGATGCAGGCTGGGCGGGGCCATCGGTGCGGTCAGGTTCGTAGTTGGTCTCGCCCAATGCATGGGACGCGTCAGAGGCAGGGGCGGCGGGTGTCGCCGTGCGGGCTGCGGCAGCGTGCAGACGCTGGTCAAGTGCCTTCAAGGCCAGGGCCCGGCGCCGCTCGGCCTCTGCACGTGTGGCGCCCCCTCTTGCCGGCCTGCTGTTGGGGTTCATGATGCTTGGCAGGCCGCCCTCGGCGCGGGCCGTGGCCTGGTCGTTGCCTGCATCGATGTCTTGGGCGGAGAACGGGGTGCAGACGCCCAGCGAGATCAGGACGTTGTAGAGGCCGTCTGCAAAGTGGGCGATGGGGGTGTGCAGGGGCTCGGGGAAGAAGTGGGCAAAGGCAAAGGTGTCGGAGGCGTCGCCCCTGATGACGGAGGCGTCGCCGGTGGCGGGCGACGAGAGCGAGGGGCTGCGGCGGTAGAAGCGCAGGTAGACCCAGGCGGTCATGAAGCCAAAGTAGGCCAGGAACATGGCCGTCTCGGTGCCGAGGACGATGCCGGAGAGGGTGTTGGCGAGCAGGAAGACGGCGGGGAAGTGCTTGACGCGCATGCGGACGAGGCCCTTGGCGATGGCGACGGTGTGCTCGGGGACGAGCTGCTTGAAGGAGACGAGGAAGCCGGCCTGGATGGCGATGCCGCCGGAGATGGTGGTGCGGCTGCGGCGGGGGTCAGTCAGTAGCAGAGGGGCGGCGGCGGGCGAGAGACGCACAGGGGCACCGTCTTGGAGGTGACGACGTAGGCGGCCAGGTAGAGCAGGAAGCTCAGCAGGTTGGGCACGAGGGCGACGCCCAGGAGGAAGCGGGCGTACTCCTTCTCGCCCCAGGCGCGCTCGAGGTAGCGGCCGCCGTAGAAGAGCGTGGCGCCGTTGATGAGCAGGCCGGCGAGGTTCTGCTCGACGACGGTGGCCAGGGCGAAGACCCACGGGTAGACGAGCGACTTGCCCGGCACGATGGTGAGGTAGGGCACGCCGTTGCCGACGCCGACCAGCGGCTGCTCGACCTTCTCGACCCAGCCGGCGTTGGGCCGCAGGGCGAAGTTGAGCAGGGTGCAGCAGACGGTGGCCGCCAGCAGGCCGCGGGTGACGGGCGGCAGGGCGATGCGGGCCATGGCGGGGTGCGGTCGTGGGTCGCGCGTCGACGCAGCGGGAGGGGGCGGCGGGAGGCGGGGGGCTTTTGGGCCCAGCCGCCCGGGGCGGCGGACAAGGCCCCGTTTTGGCTCCTGCCGCCGCCCCC